>CM022707.1:32012158-32056511 GCA_012295165.1 Asparagus setaceus
ACTAGAACAAATACTGGCCAAGGATCATGAATTATATAGTAGATAATTTGATAGGAACAAGGAAATAAAGAGAATACCAATTGGACATAAACTTCAATTTATTTACGCCTCTTGCCATCAAACTTTCATAGGGTGAACAAAAATCCTTGGGCTTGTGTATGATTCCGTTTCTCTCTAAAACTAAAGAATCAAAATAAAGATTTAACTACAAAATATAATTATTTATCGTAAGTGTAGTTTGTTCGCGGTAAAAGTTGGGATGATTGTCATTGATTTGAATTTTGCTTACAGCTTCTTTGGCCTACAACAAAATTCAAAAGAAATGTCGCCTTTTATTTTAAGGCTTACAATGAAAATCAAAAGACTACAACTTTTTATCCTTTTGAACAAACACGAGGATCTCTGTTATCTTAGGGTCACCGGCTTGCGTGGGATTCTTTACTGTCTTAGGGACTTATTGTGTCCGTGGACCACCGCGCAATCCGATCAGTAGAGCCGGGTTGGAACTACTGAGATGTAAAGGGGCTCGTTTCACGAAGAAGCGAAGCGCTGAGGGATCACACTCACGAAGGAGAGGATCACGAGCGGGTGAGATCTACTAGGAGAAATCCGGCTATCCACGAGATTAAGGCGAAGCTTAATCTAGAGGGTATCTGTAGTTCGACCGAATTGGTTACCTTTGATTGAAGATCGGCGTTGGTGAACTTGTGCTCGCCGTTGCTTTCGAGCCGTCGCGTTACTTTCGTAGATCTCGCAAGAACTCTTGAAGTCAGAGCCTTTGAAAGATCCCAAAATCCAATGGAAGCCGCTCCAAATCCCCTTCGGCGTGCCCTCGAAGATGACACCCCCTATTTATACAATGGAAGGGGGTGCCGGCTCCTGTGGTGGCTCGGCCACTGGCGAGCCACCTCGACCATGGTGGCGAGCCACCTCGACCACTTGGCGAGGCACCTCGACAAGTTGGCGGTGGCTCGACCAAAGTGGCGAGCCTCGACAAGTTGGCGGTGGCTCGACCAAAGTGGCGAAACCACCTTGGCCACTTTGGTAGAGGTTTGGCCTTGGCGCCGTCTTCGCGGCGTTTTCGTCGTTTTCGCGTCGTTTCTCCGTCGATTCTTTTGGTTTTCGGGCTTGGTTTTGCCGGTGATGTTGCCGTTGTGTTTGAGTCCGTGCCGATCAACTTTGAGCTCAAGCGGTTCGTTTGCATCGGCGGACTAAGTATGGTTGATTCCGTCTCATCGGCGTTTGAGTTTAATCAACTTCGACGTCGTTTCATTGGCTCGTCGTCTTGCCGACTCACTTCATGTGCTCGTCGACTCGCTCTGGCGTTTTCGCGGCGTGATCGTTTTCGCGGCGTCGGTTTGTCGAATGGATCGTCGGTTGTCAACCCATCGTCCGCGAGTTTCGTTGAATCGCGATAAGCAATTTTTATGCCTCTGAGATACCCCTCAAAGCGTCTCGGTCGATTCTTGATGAGTGCGGGATGCTTTGGACATGATGGTTCCCGCCTACCGGCCGAGGGTCCCAAAGATAGCTTCAAATCTTGATTCTTCGGATCATCGGTTCTTTGTAGGATTCTGATAAGATCCGCGGTCTGCATTTATTGTCGACCGCTTGTTATCTTGACTCGAAGCTGGTGGGTGAGTTTTGTTTGTAACTCGTGTCGGTTGGTCGTTGTTTGACTAACCATCAGATTTTTGGACTTCTCCGTATGTCGGCGAACTCCTTGTTGGCGACACATTGGCTGTGTCGAGTACATGGAATTTCATAACCCTCACTCGGATAATCCCTTCATCATCACGTGCGTTGTTGGTTTAGCTTCGGCGGAGGATATGATTATCCGATGTCAACATGACTTTCACTCCTCGTTGAAATTTTGGAAGCGGTTTATACCGTAATCCTAGTTGGGTAGGATTGGCGGCGTGTTGATTAGCGTCGATGCCATCCGCGATCGAGTTATCCTAAGAATATTTCTTGTGAAAATATTCTTAGGGAACTTCGACAAATTAGGAAACAGTTTATACTCATAATCCTAGTTGGGTAGGATTAGGCGGCGTTGATCGGCGTCGATGCAATCCATACGATCGAGTTATCCTAAGAATATTTTTGTGAAAATATTCTTCCGGAACTTCTCGATAAATTAGGAAGCGGTTTATACTCGTAATCCTAATTGGGTAGGATTAGGCGGCGTTGATGTCGATGCAATCATACGATCGAGTTATCCTAAGAATATTTTTGTGAAAATATTCTCCGGAACTTCTCGATAAATTAGGAAGCGGTTTATACCGTAATCCTAGTTGGGTAGGATTGGCGGCGTGTTGATTAGCGTCGATGCCATCCGCGATCGAGTTATCCTAAGAATATTTCTTGTGAGAATATTCTTAGGGAACTTCGACAAATTAGGAAGCGGTTTATACTCGTAATCCTAGTTGGGTAGGATTGGCGGCGTGTTGATTAGCGTCGATGCCATCCATACGATCGAGTTATCCTAAGAATATTTCTTGTGAGAATATTCTTAGGAACTTCTCGATAAATTAGGAAATAGTTTATACTCGTAATCCTAGTTGGGTAGGATTGGCGGCGTGTTGATTAGCGTCGATGCCATCCATACGATCGAAGTTATCCCTAAGAATATTTCTTGTGAAAATATTCTTAGAACTTCTCGACAAATTAGGAAGCGGTTTATACTCGTAATCCTAGTTGGGTAGGATTGGGCGTGTTGATCGGCGTCGATGCAATCATACGATCGAGTTATCCTAAGAATATTTCTTGTGAAAATATTCTTAGGAACTTCTCGACAAATTAGGAAGCAGTTTATACTCGTAATCCTAGTTGGGTAGGATTAGGCGTTGATGTCGATGCAATCCTTGCGATCGAGTTATCCCTAAGAATATTTCTTGTGAGAATATTCTTCCGAACTTCTCGACAAATTAGGAAACAGCTTATACCGTAATCCTAGTTGGAGTAGGATTAGGCGACGCTGATCGGCCGATGCAATCCGCGACGATCGAAGTTATCCCTAAGAATATTTCTTGTGAAAATATTCTTCCGAACTTCTACAAATTAGGAAACAGCTTATACCGTAATCCTAGTTGAGTAGGATTAGGCGACGCTGATCGGCCGATGCAATCCGCACGATCGAAGTTATCCCTAAGAATATTTTTGTGAAAATATTCTTCCGAACTTCGATAAATTAGGAAATAGTTTATACCGTAATCCTAGTTGAGTAGGATTAGCGACGCTGCTGATCGGCCGATGCAATCCGCGACGATCGAAGTTATCCCTAAGAGTATTTCTTGTGAAAATATTCTTCCTGAACTTCTCGACAAATTAGGAAACAGCTTATACCGTAATCCTAGTTGAGTAGGATTAGGCGACGCTGATCGGCGCCGATGCATCCGCGACGATCGAAGTTATCCCTAAGAATATTTCTTGTGAGAATATTCTTCCGAACTTCTACAAATTAGGAAACAGCTTATACTGTAATCCTAGTTGGAGTAGGATTAGCGACGCCGCTGATCGGCCGATGCATCCGCGACGATCGAAGTTATCCCTAAGAATATTTTTGTGAAAATATTCTTCCTGAACTTCTCGACAAATTAGGAAACAGCTTATACTGTAATCCTAGTTGGAGTAGGATTAGGCGACGCTGATCGGCCGATGCAATCCGCGACGATCGAAGTTATCCCTAAGAATATTTCTTGTGAAAATATTCTTCCGAACTTCTCGACAAATTAGGAAACAGCTTTATACCGTAATCCTAGTTGAGTAGGATTAGGCGACGCTGATCGGCCGATGCAATCCGCGACGATCGAAGTTATCCCTAAGAATATTTCTGTGAAAATATTCTTCCTGAACTTCTCGATAAATTAGGAAATAGTTTATACCGTAATCCTAGTTGAGTAGGATTAGGCGACGCTGATCGGCCGATGCAATCCGCGACGATCGAAGTTATCCCTAAGAATATTTCTGTGAAAATATTCTTCCTGAACTTCTCGACAAATTAGGAAACAGCTTATACCGTAATCCTAGTTGAGTAGGATTAGCGACGCCGCTGATCGCCGATGCAATCCGCACGATCGAAGTTATCCCTAAGAATATTTCTTGTGAGAATATTCTTCCGAACTTCTATAAATTAGGAAATAGTTTATACTGTAATCCTAGTTGGAGTAGGATTAGCGACGCTGATCGGCCGATGCAATCCGCGACGATCGAAGTTATCCCTAAGAATATTTCTTGTGAAAATATTCTTCCGAACTTCTCGACAAATTAGGAAACAGCTTTATACCGTAATCCTAGTTGAGTAGGATTAGCGACGCTGATCGGCCGATGCAATCCGACGATCGAAGTTATCCCTAAGAATATTTTTGTGAAAATATTCTTCCGAACTTCTACAAATTAGGAAACAGTTTATACCGTAATCCTAGTTGAGTAGGATTAGGCGACGCGCTGATCGGCCGATGCAATCCGCGACGATCGAAGTTATCCCTAAGAATATTTTTGTGAGAATATTCTTCCGAACTTCTCGATAAATTAGGAAATAGTTTATACCGTAATCCTAGTTGAGTAGGATTAGGCGACGCCGCTGATCGCCGATGCAATCCGCGACGATCGAAGTTATCCCTAAGAGTATTTCTTGTGAAAATATTCTTCCGAACTTCTACAAATTAGGAAACAGTTTATACTGTAATCCTAGTTGAGTAGGATTAGGCGACGCGTTGATCGGCGCCGATGCATCCGCACGATCGAAGTTATCCCTAAGAATATTTCTTGTGAGAATATTCTTCCGAACTTCTCGATAAATTAGGAAATAGTTTATACTGTAATCCTAGTTGGAGTAGGATTAGGCGACGCTGATCGGCGCCGATGCAATCCGCACGATCGAGTTATCCCTAAGAATATTTCTTGTGAAAATATTCTTCCGGGAACTTCTCGACAAATTAGGAAACAGTTTATACTCGTAATCCTAGTTGGAGTATGATTAGGCGACGCGTTGATCGGCGTCGATAAAATTCGCGAGGTGTTATCCTGCCGAATAAGCCTTCAGAATCTTTCCCAATATAGCGGAGGAATTAGGAGCCAATTAACGGACTGATTTGGCGTTATCTTCACATCCAAACGAGATTCCAATTAGGACTCCTAATTGGGGGCTGATTAGAGTCCTAATTAGAATTGATTTGGACTCCAATTAGAATTC
This sequence comes from Asparagus setaceus, assembly GCA_012295165.1. Classification (NCBI taxonomy): domain Eukaryota; kingdom Viridiplantae; phylum Streptophyta; class Magnoliopsida; order Asparagales; family Asparagaceae; genus Asparagus; species Asparagus setaceus. The sequence goes on from CM022707.1 coordinate 32,017,353, forward strand.
CTACTTCTTGCCAAATAGGAGTCCTCGTTCAAAGAGGATTGGGTGCATGTGGGGTTGTTATAAATACCCACCAACCCTCCTTTTCTCTGACCTAGGCCGGCCCCCCCCTGTGCTCTCTCTCTCTTGTTTTCATCTCGCTTCTCGCCGTCTTATCTCCTTCGATCAACGAGGTATGTGTACGAGGGTTTTGTAAATTCTTTTTTTTTTTCTTTTCTTCTTCTTGTGCGCGGCAGCGACGCTGGCCACGAGGGAGTGGGCGGGCGGCGGTGCTGGGGCGCATGGCCGGCGGTCATGGCTGGGCAGGCCATACTGGCGTCACTGGTGGAGGCTGGCATTGGCGCTGGCAATACCGCTACCGCGGTAAGCCGGCGCTAAGAAACCATAGCAGATCAAGGCTTGGCTGGCTTAAGAACCACATAATATGCATATTAAGATTCGCTGGGCCACGCAGGAGCGCCATGCTGGCGCCAAGAAGCGGGAAGTACAAGGCGTTTGGCGCTAGGCCGCCACAAGCGGTCGGTCCTGGTTGAGCTGGCACCTGCTGGTGCTCGGCCGTGGGTTCGGGCGAGACAAGACCGACCAAACGGCTTCGTCAATTCACGATTTTTTCGGGACCGTGATATCTAACTTTTCGTCGTGTTTTTGCAGCTTCCGATGTCGTCGGGGAGATCACGCGTTTCGAGGAGTCGATCAACTCGCACGGCGCGTGAATGCACGCCTCCTTCTTTCGGTGGTGCGCCAGCGTCATCATATTCTCGTACATATATGCGTTGTATCCCGCCGTTCTCCTTTGTGAGGCGATTGGGAAGAGCCGAGATTCTCCTTCGTGAGGGTTGAGGCTTCAGATTGTGCACGCTCGTTATGACCCCGCTTCGTTCTCCTTTGTGAGGCGATTGGGAAGAGCCGAGATTCTCCTTCGTGAGGATTGAGGCTTCAAAGATCACCCGTCTCGATGTTGTTAACGGGAGCGATTTCATACCGTACCCTTATTTCGTAGAACGGGATATATATTGTCGCTTTGTTTATGCGACTATATTTATCGTTCTCCGGGTATTCGGTACGGGTGAAATCGTCGTACCCGTTATAAGGTCGTGACTCAATCTCATGGGTTTCTAAGAAGAGTTCTACGCCTTATACTGTTTCCTTTTTTAAGATATTCCTCCTAAATGATCTGTTAACCCTTTATTCTCTTGTGGTAGGCGGATGCTCCGATGATTATTCGTCTACTTCGAAGGCTCCCAATGTCAAGTCTCGATTCTCAAGGTCATCCGGGAGAAGGCCTTTTTCCACCGAGGAAGCTTAACCGCAATGAGGCGAACATTCGCATGAAGAAACCCGCGAAGCCTGAGCCTACTATCATAATTTTGGATGACGAGTTTGAGGGATCGCTTCCATCATCAGCTCCACCGCCTCCCTTACAGCCTTGGCCGAAACCGGGATTTCCGACCAGCCAGTATAGGCGGTGGAGGCCCGAGTTAATCTTGGCGGACCACTTCCACGGATTCAACCTATTGTCGAGATTGCCCCGGCCAAAAATCTGCCGTTCGACTCGGTTCGTGATGGGTCTCCTTGACTATTGGAGAATGGTTTGAAGCAAAGCATCTCTATTATCGAGGTTAGATGGGCTTAATTTTATGGTCTTCGCCCATTCATATTGAGTATCTTGGAGGAAATTCAGCGTGTTGGTGGCCCTCGGCTAGCTAATCGTTGTGAGCAAAGCTCACTAGGCGGCTAACTCTTGCGTGCCGTGTGGAGGATTTAGCCTTTTGAATCATGCGATGAGGTGATACGACTCATCGACGGCTCGGATCAAGGCTTCGTGAGCGGCTTTTAGCGAGAGGAAAATATCGAGCAAGAGATCATTTTTCGAACTCATATGAGCGACAGCTGCCGCATGTACAGAAGATAAACTTGTACCACACCCATGTCGAGCGAGCGAGTCAGGACTGTTCAAGGGAGAAAGCGTTGAAGGATTTCCGCAGCGTGAGTGCACGAGTCGGGATGTCGCGAGCGTGAGAAGCAAGTCCTCGAGGCGATGCGCCGGAACATGCGCCGCTATTGCCGCTAACTCAAGAGGAACTTGAGAAGGAAGCCAAGGCTCGAAGTTCGAGCGATCCAGAGGAAAAATTAGCCGCCAGCCGACCTTGCTTCCTTCACATTACCGGATTGCGCCAATGAAGTCCGATGTCTTGCGAGACTTTTACGTTCTCTTTGTTCACCTGTGTCAGCATTTATTTTTATTTAGATGTATTATCATAACTTTGCTTGAATCAATTGTCTCGACAATTGTAGCTCCTTTATATTTGCTTCAAATGAATAAGATCCATTCCTTTCATCGCTTATTATGATTCTTTTACTTAGAAATAATTAACCATAATACTTATAGGATTTTGGCAAACCCTCACCATCAACGGGTTTGATTAGCCTTTACCAACTACCGCTTGAGTTGGGCTAGCGTCGCGGATTATCGGATCCGTTCCGCGCGTGGCGTTGTGCTAAAAGAATAAAACTCTCTTAGACTTAATGCTCACGATGTTGAATCGTAGGCTTCATACTCTTTACGGGCAAGAGACCACCCGCAACGCTGCGGTTACACGTAGACTCGCCCCTTCTTAGGCTTCGGATAAAATACCCCGAATCGAACTCGGTGTCTTCTTCAATCGGAAAAAGACTAAACCGCAACGCTGCGGTGAGGCGCTGGCTTTATCCCTTCTTAGGCCGGATAAAATACCCTTAATCAACTCGTGTCTTCTTCAATCGAGAAAGACTAAACCGCAACGCTGCAGGAGGCGCTGACTTTAGGGTTATTGGCCAACCCCGACCTTCAGCGGGTTTGATGAGCCTTTACCAACTACCGCTTGAGTTGGGCTAGCATGTAGATTGTCTAAACCGCTCTACACACAACGTTGTGCTAAAAGAATGAAACTCTCTTAGACTTAATGCTACGATGTTGAATACGAGGCTTCGCTTTTTCACGGAAGACTAACCCGCAACGCTGCAGAGGCGCTGGCTTTATCCCTTCTTAGGCTTCGATAAAATACCCCGTAATCGAACTCGTGTCTTCTTCAATCGAAAAGACTAAACCGCAACGCTGCAGGAGGTGTTGGCTTTATCCCTTCTTAGGCTTCGGACTAAATACCCTTAATCAACTCGTCTTCTTCAATAGGAGAAAGACTAAACCGCAACGCTGTGAGGCGCTGGCTTTATCCCTTCTTAGGCTTCGGATAAAATGCCCCGAATCGAACTCGTGTCTTCTTCAATCGAGAAAGACTAAACCGCAACGCTGCAGGAGGCGCTGGCTTTATCCCTTCTTAGGCTTGGGATAAAATACCCCAAGATCTAACCTTGGTGTCTTCTTCAATCGAAAAGACTAAACCGCAACGCTGCGGTGAGGCGCTGGCTTTATCCCTTCTTAGGCTTCGATAAAATACCCCAAGACTAACCCGTGTCTTCTTCAATCGAAAAGACTAAACCGCAACGCGGTGCGTTGGCCTTATCCCTTCTTAGGCTTCTAATGAAATACCCCGAATCGAACTCGTGTCTTCTTCAATCGGAGAAAGACTAAACCGCAACGCTGCAGAGGGCATTGACTTTATCCCTTCTTAGGCTTCGGATAAAATGCCCCGTAATCAACTCGTGTCTTCAATCGGAGAAAGACTAAACCGCAACGCTGTGAGGCGCTGGCTTTATCCCTTCTTAGGCTTCGATAAAATGCCCCAAGATGAACCTTGGTGTCCTCTTTGACCGGAGAATGACTAAACCGCAACGCTGTGAGGCGCTGGCTTTATCCCTTCTTAGGCTTCGATAAAATGCCCCGTAATCAACTCGTGTCTTCTTCAATCGGAGAAAGACTAAACCGCAACGCTGCGTGAGGCGCTGGCTTTATCCCTTCTTAGGCTTCGATAAAATGCCCCAAGATGAACCTTGGTGTCCTCTTTGACCGGAGAATGACCGAACCGGATGAAGATTGATTGAGGTGGGAAAGGAAGAATGTGTTCTATTTCCTGATGAGGCTAACAAGCCATTCCTGTCAGAGGAATCGAAAAGACTGTGTGACCTTCACCGGACTGCCTCGGTTCGAAAATCTCTACAAGATACCTTCACGGGCGCTACCTAAGATAAGAGGTGGAACTAAGAGTGGGATCTCCGCCCGAGAACCGAAGAGACTCAGTGACCTTCAAAGGACAACCCGGTTCGAAAATCCCTACAAGATACCTTCACCGGCGCTACCTAGGATGAAAGATGGAACTAAGAGTGGATCTCCACCAGAACCGAAGAGACTCGTGTGACCTTCACCGGACAACCTGGTCTGAAAATCCCACAAGATACCTTCACCGGCGCTACCTAAGATGAAAATGGAACTAAGAGGGATTCCACCAGAACCGAAGAGACTCAGTGACCTTCAAAGGACAACCCGGTTCGAAAATCCCACAAGATACCTTCACCGGCGCTACCTAAGATGAAAATGGAACTAAGAGGGATTCCACCAGAACCGAAGAGACTCGTGACCTTCACGGACAACCCGGTTCGAAAATCCCACAAGATACCTTCACGGGCGCTACCTAAGATGAAAATGGAACTAAGAGTGGGATCTCCACTCGAGAACCGAAGAGACTCGTGACCTTCACGGACAACCTGGTCTCGAAAATCCCGGCGATACCTTCACCGGCGCTACCTAAGATGAAAATGGAACTAAGAGTGGGATCTCCACTCCGAGAACCGAAGAGACTCAGTGACCTTCACGGACAACCCGGTTCGAAAATCCCTACAAGATACCTTCACCGGCGCTACCTAAGATGAAAATGGAACTAAGAGGGATTCCACTCCAGAACCGAAGAGACTCGTGTGACCTTCACGGACAACCCGTCTGAAAATCCCTACAAGATACCTTCACCGGCGCTACCTAAGATGAAAATGGAACTAAGAGTGGGATCTCCACCGAACCGAAGAGACTCGTGTGACCTTCACGGACAACTCCGCTCGAAAATCCGGGCGATACCTTCACCGGCGCTACCTAGGATGAAAGATGGAACTAAGAGTGGATCTCCACCGAACCGAAGAGACTCGTGACCTTCACGGACAACCCGTCTGAAAATCCCACAAGATACCTTCACCGGCGCTACCTAAGATGAAAATGGAACTAAGAGTGGATCTCCACCGAACCGAAGAGACTCGTGACCTTCACGGACAACCCGGTTCGAAAATCCCGCGATACCTTCACCGGCGCTACCTAAGATGAAAATGGAACTAAGAGTGGGATCTCCACTGAACCGAAGAGACTCGTGACCTTCACGGACAACCCGGTTCGAAAATCCCTACAAGATACCTTCACCGGCGCTACCTAAGATGAAAATGGAACTAAGAGTGGGATCTCCACCGAGAACCGAAGAGACTCGTGACCTTCACGGACAACCCGGTTCGAAAATCCCTACAAGATACCTTCAGTCGCGCTACCTAAGATGAAAATGGAACTAAGAGTGGATCTCCACCGAGAACCGAAGAGACTCGTGACCTTCACCGGACAACCTGGTTCGAAAATCCCACAAGATACCTTCACGGCGCTACCTAAGATGAAGATGGAACTAAGAGTGGGATCTCCACCGAACCGAAGAGACTCGTGACCTTCACGGACAACCTGGTCTCGAAAATCCCTACAAGATACCTTCACGGGCGCTACCTAAGATGAAGATGGAACTAAGAGTGGATCTCCACCGAGAACCGAAGAGACTCAGTGACCTTCACGGACAACCCGGTCCGAAAATCCCTACAAGATACCTTCACCGGCGCTACCTAAGATGAAAATGGAACTAAGAGGGATCTCCACCGAACCGAAGAGACTCGTGACCTTCAAAGGACAACCCGGTTCGAAAATCCCACAAGATACCTTCACGGGCGCTACCTAAGATGAAAATGGAACTAAGAGGGATCTCCACCGAACCGAAGAGACTCGTGACCTTCACCGACAACCCGGTCCGAAAATCCCAAGATACCTTCACCGGCGCTACCTAAGATGAAAATGGAACTAAGAGGGATCTCCACCGAACCGAAGAGACTCGTGACCTTCACGGACAACCTGGTCTGAAAATCCCAAGATACCTTCACCGGCGCTACCTAAGATGAAAATGGAACTAAGAGTGGATCTCCACTGAACCGAAGAGACTCGTGACCTTCACCGGACAACCTGGTCTCGAAAATCCCTACAAGATACCTTCACCGGCGCTACCTAAGATGAAAATGGAACTAAGAGGGATCTCCACCGAGAACCGAAGAGACTCGTGACCTTCAAAGGACAACCCGGTTCGAAAATCCCTACAAGATACCTTCACCGGCGCTACCTAAGATGAAAATGGAACTAAGAGTGGGATCTCCACCGAGAACCGAAGAGACTCGTGACCTTCAGCGACAACCCGGTTCGAAAATCCCTACAAGATACCTTCACGGGCGCTACCTAAGATGAAAATGGAACTAAGAGTGGGATCTCCACCGAGAACCGAAGAGACTCGTGACCTTCACGGACAACCCGGTCCGAAAATCCCTACAAGATACCTTCACCGGCGCTACCTAAGATGAAAATGGAACTAAGAGTGGATCTCCACTGAACCGAAGAGACTCAGTGACCTTCAAAGCGACAACCCGGTTCGAAAATCCCTACAAGATACCTTCACCGGCGCTACCTAAGATGAAAATGGAACTAAGAGTGGGATCTCCACCGAGAACCGAAGAGACTCGTGACCTTCAAAGGACAACCCGTCTCGAAAATCCCTACAAGATACCTTCACGGGCGCTACCTAAGATGAAGATGGAACTAAGAGTGGGATCTCCACCGAGAACCGAAGAGACTCAGTGACCTTCAAAGGACAACCCGGTCCGAAAATCCCTACAAGATACCTTCACGGGCGCTACCTAAGATGAAAATGGAACTAAGAGTGGGATCTCCACCGAGAACCGAAGAGACTCGTGACCTTCAAAGCGACAACCCGGTTCGAAAATCCCACAAGATACCTTCACGGCGCTACCTAAGATGAAAGATGGAAGGAACCCTTCCGCTTATCACGAAAGGATCTTACGCTTGAGAGGAAGAATTTTATATTCTATCTCCTACAGAAAAGGGATTTTGATTGGGCCTCTGTTCATAAACGGAATCAAGAGGGATTTTGGTAATGTACCGTAATTTGTAGACCCACCGCCAAGGAATTTGATCGGTGGGGAAATTGTGATGGAGGATAAATCTAAGGTTATCCTCGCAAAAGTGGGTGAAACATCCCACGAGGAACTTCCGTCGAAGCGGGTTATCCGAAGATACTATGGGTAGTATTTCTTCAGAACTTCCCATTTATCTAAGATTAATTGCCGGCCGCCATTTTGGGTAATTAGGCGATACGCACCATTGAGTAAACCGCTTTATTACAAACGGGCCTCCCATTTAGGTTCGAATTTACCTTTCTTTTTGGAAGTGAGGATTATTGGTCGCCGAAAATGAGGACCAAATCTCCTTCTTTAAAGGTTCTCTGTCGAACTTTCTTGTTGAAAGCCCTCACATCCTAGCTTGGTAGAACTCAATGCATTGTTGAGCCTCCAGCGCTTCTCATCTAACATCTCAAGCTCTTCGAGACGCTTCGATGTTGTTCTTCGCTGTCATCTCTGCTGAAAGGGCGGCGCGGCGACGGAATCAATTTCCAATGGGAGAACCGCCACACCCGTGACTAGGGAGTGGGTGGCCCTCATGGTGTGCGTATCGTTGCAGCGATATGCCCGAGTGCTTCTCCGAAGTTTATCGCCCCAGCCTCGCTTGTTATTCTTCACAAGCTTCGGCTAAGATTTTGATGATCGCTTTGTTGAACGCCTAATCCATTTGTCGCCGGATTATAGGTCGCTGACGACATCTTGTATCTTGAACTTTTCGCAAAACCCGATGAAGGAATTATCGATGAATTGGGGACCGTTGTCATGCGATCCGTCTTGGGACACCGTGTCGATAGATGACATGGTGTTTGATAAACTTGATGACGGTACTCGCCTTGACCTCTTTTAGCGGGATTGCTTCAGCCCACTTGGAGAAGTAGTCGGTAATCGCTAGAATAAACCGATCTCCTTTAACTGACGGAGGAAAAATGGGACCTACAACGTCCATTCCCCATGTCTCGAATGGCGGGATGTGGCGAAGGATGCAAGCTGCTGGAGGTGATGCATATAATTCGCGGAATTTGACACGCTGCGGCATTTCCGAAGCGCATCGACCGCCATTAATCATCGTGGGCCAAAAGTAGCCCATTCTCCTGATTCGATCGTAGAGCTGGGACCACATTCACCTTCGTGTGCTTCCCGAAGGACCTCTCCTGCCTCTTTGTTTGAGAGGCATCGACAAAGACCGTCGTACCCGTGATATAACATCACGGGTTTCAGTGTCATAAAAGAATCTTGGAGCTCTTGCGGATTGCCTCTCTCTCCTTCCGTCTTACGGTAGAATACCATGTAAGACATAGTCGATGATAGGAAAGCGCCAATCTCGGGCTCCAACTTGGTTTGGGTTGCATGTACTTCTTTGGTAACTAGCCCTTTATCTTCTTGTGCCTCATCGAAGAGTTGGTGAGTCGGCCGTAACTAGTTGCTTTCGGTCTCGGAAGGTTGTGCTAACGACACGCCTAACGCCGCCAGCAGCATCCGCATAAGCGCTTTGAGGCGCTGGATATATTCGATGAAAAACTCTTGAATGAGTGCGCTATTTCAACGACTATCGATGATAGGGGATTAGATCAGTTCGACCGTAGTCACCACGAACCTCGCTTAACTATCAATTGCGAATCGCCAGACACTTCGAGATATTCGACCCCCACTTTTGGCTTAAAGTCCGATAAGTAGCGTTGTATTGACTCGTTATTAGAAACGAGGGTTGGTGAGTGAATAAGCACGAGGCATGACATGATTCCGGAAACTAAGACAACCCGACTCGTGGAAATCTTAGAACATCCGGGCACTTGCCACATTGGTAGCTCGAGAGCTCGTCAAAATACTATCGCCATATTTGTTGGTGCGATGTAGTGTTGACTTCTTGGACTTCATCGGGAAGATCGTCATATAGTTCAAGCTGCGTCCGTTGTCGGGCTGGCGTGAGATCTAAATCGCTTGTCCTTTGGTGACTTACATTGTTTGAAATACAAGTCATATTGGGATAAGAGCAAGGCCCATTTCGCCAAACGCCAACTCATTGAGGCGGTGGGTCATAAATATTCGGACCGGTTCGTTAGAGATAACATAAATCGTTTGTCGACTAAATAGTGTCGATCTTCAATCGCTAACACTAATGCAAGGCAACGCTTCCGACCATTGGATATCGAGACTTCGGCCGACTAATGTTTGGCTCTGATAATACATCGCCGCTCGCGGACCGCTATCGCCGCCTTGCGCGAGTAAAGCGTAACGGTGATCCGTTGCCTTGGCGTAGATCAAAATGGTTTTCCATCGTGCAACAAGAACAGAGGTTTAGCGAGATCTGATTTGATCTCTTCAAGCTTCGGCGGTGTCGTCCCAAATAAGCGACACACCCTTCTTGTTCAACGGAGAGCGGTTGGCACTTCGGATAGGTTCGATATGAACCGTCGGATGTCGCATGTCGCCCTTGTAACCCGAGTTCTCTCGATTTCTGAGGTTGCAACTCTTGAATTGCCTTCACTTTGTCGGGATCGGCGTGGATTCCTTTGTCGGTGACGACGGCCGGGAACTTGCCACCGACATCCCAAGGAAGGATTTGGCGGGGTTCATCTTTAGGCGATGAGTCGCATGAGTTGAATACCGTTCTAAGATCTTCGATGTGATCTCCTTTGTCACGCTTTTCACGACCAAATGCGTCGACATAGCATTGACCTTTTCGAAGATGATCTGGAAAATCTCGTCATTGCTTTCGGTATGTTCGGCATTTTGAGGCGAGCGGCATGGCCGTGTAGCAATATATGCCGATGGGCTGCTCAACGCTGCAGGTTTCACATCGGTGCATCTTGATTTGATTATACCCGAAAAGCCATCCATAAAGGACATTCTTTCAAATCCACCGTGTTGTCAACTATGACATCGGTGATTGGAAGAGGAAAGTCATCTTTCGCAAGCCGCTGAGGTCTCAGAGTCCATACTGCATCCTAATCGACCCATTTTTCTTCATGGCCAGGGACTATATTCGCCACCCAATCCGGATGTTGAATTTCCTCGATGAATCCGATTCTATGAGTTTCTTCACTTCGCCAACGATTGCCTCCAATATTTGTGGGCGAAACCGTCTTTCTTTGTTGCTTGGCGGGTTTGACATCGCTTTGATGTTGAGGCATGTGTCGCCACATTAGGGTCGAATCTGGCATGTCCTCGTAACTCTGGCGAATACATCGATATACTCCTAATTAGGGCAATCAACTCTTCCTTTTCTTCGAGGGGCGTATTCTGATGTTTATGAGTTTAGGATGCTCTTCATCACCCATATTAACTTTGGACTACCTCGTCCTTGGTGGGGGTTCTCTTTGTTCGAACCTATCCCCAAACCGCTCGAGTTGATGGATCCATGGGTCTTCCCATGTTGGCATATCTTCATCACCCTCAATAGTAGCGGGATCGATCGTGGCCATATTAGACATCAAAGCCTTGAAAGCTTCTCCAGGTCGGTGTCGAATCCCAAGTCAAGAGTCGACGAATGTCCGCCTCTCACCGGTGGATTATTATCAATCGACCACGAGCATTCATCTTCGAGGAGGATTAGTATCCCAATCCCTTCTAAATGCATAGTAGTTATCCGGCTTTCCTCTTGGGACATATGCAGCTTTAGGAGGGTTCGAGGGCCTCGTCAGAAACATAGACCTTCCCCTCATGTCAAGTCATATCCCCATCTTTTCATGATACCCGTTTCGACTATATCTCAATGTGTGGAGGATAGGCCCATTGTCATCTTCACCTTCTTCAAAGAAATGATTACGTTGGGCGCATCTCCTTTTAGTAAACCAAGTCTCTTTCACTACTTGATCTTAGTGGGATGACAAGTGTTGTCCCAAAGGAGTCCCTGAATCGCTTTTGTGTGAAGCAAGATGATCGAGTTGGCGAGGTGCAACTCGGATCATTGTATAATCTGTTATCACATCATTCAAAGATAAAGGATACTCTAAATCGTCATTTATTGATTCATCGGCAATTTGCCAATTACAATGTTCATCGGCGATTCTTCATCGTCAAGATTGATTACAAGGTACAATGTCATTTAAAACAAAACCTCCACTATAACCAAGCCCGCTTCTAGACGCCTTCTTCACCGCCGTCCGCATCTTTGGGCCGATGATTCGCCGACTCATTACCGTAGAGGAGAGAATCGGTGAAATAATTCTCCATCCTTAAGCGGTTGTTTGTCGCGACCACCGTCTTGACCTCATTATTAGTGTCTACATATTTGAGACGATGAAGAAGTAGGCGGGACTATAGCGTTATTGTGGATCCAAGGTCCACCCAACAATAAGTTATAGGAAGTCTGCGTCAATCACATAGCGGTGACTTGGACTTTAAGTCCCCATTTGGCACTTAATCCGGATTTTACCAAGTGGGAGGACCGGTGTTAAATCCGTAGATCATGTGCCGATTGATGCTAACTGGCGGCGAGAATTCCCAGATGATACATGGTAGCGGGGCATGATGCTCATAATGAACCCTGATCGACTTGGATCGGTTAACTTCACTAGAGCCAATATACGGTGAAGTATAGCGGCCTATCGTGCTTGGAATTCCTCGTCTGCATATCCTCCTTTGTAAAGGTGATGCGGGGAAGTGTTTAGTCGCAAGGTTGCATTCTTTGGGCCGACTCTTACGGACTCGGCCTAATGGGTGAGGAAGACTTACGAATGGTGAGGGCTTCTTGAAGAGCTTCTCTCGCTCTTTGATAAGCGCAGCAGCCTCATAGAGAGTGATCCTTGCGGGGATATTGGCTAATTGGGCCATGACATGAAGCGGTATGGAGAGTTGAAGTTCGGTTTATCTCTTCCAATCAGGCGAATCGAGGCTGCCGGAGTTGAACTTCATGCGGCCGCTTTGTCAGGCTTTGGCGCCTACCGCTGGCGCTTTCTCGCGGCGAGTGAGGGGATTTGTTGGTACCCCGGCTCACGAGGCGTCTTGGCATTAGGGTCGGGACTTCGGTACTTGTACTGTCCACTCGTGGCGCTGGCTTCGTGTTCCCTTCTGACACCGAATGTTACCACTGTTCATCGTCTCCCTCGAGTGCGGAAGTAGCATGGCATGCCTTTCCCTTACGCCCGGCTTTTCTTCAAAGAAGAGGCTACCCATTGCTCATCTTCCGGTAAGTGCGGGTGGACCCACAAGACTTCGCCATTCGGGTCAGATAATGATACAAGTCCTTTACGGCATTGCTTGTGTGGGTCGTCATTCACCGTCTTCTTTGCAACTTTGACCACCGGTTCAGTTCAAACCATGTCAATGGCACCGACCGAAACTTATGGATACCGTGATTCGCCCGACCTTCTTCTCTTTGGGCGGCTTCATAGTAATGACCCTACATCAATTAAAGCACGGATTTTGTCCTTAAGGTCAAACAGATTTAGTGGGGTGATGAACCGCCTATGGTATGCACAAGATCTTGGGTCATTAGTGTTCATCGCCTCCTCTTGATTACGAATCGGAGGAGCTTGATCTTGTTATTTTCCACAAGATATTTGAAGAGAGGGAATCTCGTCATCCCTAAAGGAATAGGACTCGAATCTTAAGGTTTTCAAGGCCTGTGCTGTTGCTGATCAGGCTCGGCGCTGGCGGCGCTCATTGCTGTTGCCGCCGCCGGCCGGGTTGAGTTGAACGCTTGGTTCGCGAACCGCCGCCTTGGCTTGTTTTTCCTTTGCCGCTGACAAAGTTACGCCGGAGCTTCCGCTGTCTACCGACCTCTCTCGCTTTTTCCTTTTGAGGAATCTCGGCTTGCTCTCCACGAACCTTCAAGTCCTTCCACGTTATCGATGGTCTTTGTACCCATTGCTTCAAGCACATCTATTGATAAGTTCTTGTGGCGGTTTGGAGGATGAACTCCTCGTTATTGATCCCGCAGCTTCATTGCCTTGTTAGAATCGTTTAACAAAGATGTCCACGGTTTCTCCGTCTTTACGCTTCTCGTCGAACAGCGTCGATCGATACCTCGGTATCGTCATCAAAGAAATTGGTAGGAAGCTAGACTCTATGTCGCCCCACCGTGAATGCTCCCCTGCCAGACGGCGGTACCATTCAAGGCAGCCACCTAAGGGTGCTAACGAATGACCGAACCATCGTGGGTTCGGTTTAAATAACTCCAGGTGTGACTTGAAATAAATCAAGTCTTTGCGTCGGGGAACCCTTCCGTCAAATGGTGTGAAGTTTATTAAGTTAAACTTCGACGGTACGGATTGATTCCCATTCCCTGTATGGGCAAGGAATACTGTCTTCTTTACTTCTTGGCGGAAATCAATGAGTTGATTTTGCTCTCCAAGTCTTTGATCTTCGCCTCATGAGCAAATGCCAGCGCCGCTGTTCGTGGGGTTATCATCTTCGGTGCTTCCTCGATCCGAATCGCTATCATCTTCATCGACGCTGACGCTACCGACTCGATTCACCTTGATGTTTTGTCGGGCTTGGATGCATTGGTGGTGCATTTCTCTCATCGTCGCATGGCCAACTCCATTTCTAACTTGAAGTTTTCCGTTGTTTATTCAACGCTTGCCTAGCATTTTGGCCACTTGATGCATGCGATCATAAGTGTTTCTTGGGGGCTCCTTAGCTAGATACGGTATGATCGGATCGATTGCGAGCCAATATCGGCGCATCATCCTCCGCTGGTAACCCCTTCGTAGCTTATCGATTCGACCGCCGGATAGTCCCGACCGCAAACGAAGTTAGCCGCTATGATGCCGGGAATAGCCCGTGACGATGGTTCTGGCCGGTCATATTATTAGTGACCTCGGCAACTCACCCTCTCGGAGGTCATCCTTTGCGGAATCTCCTTGACCTAGGTCTCGTGATCTCCGCGGTGAGTCTCTCGAAGACCGACACCCTTTCGAGCTTCGATGGCAATTGCACTCGAGCATCGTCTTAATGAGCTTGGAGCACAAGCATGGCTGCGTCAATTTGGGAATCGCCGAGATTGTCTCGCACTTTGTACGGTAGTACCATCTGTGTGTACCGAGCAACCCGCCATATGTCGTAGCGATCTTTGGGTATAGCGTCCTCATCGTCGGATAAGCGTCTCCTTCAGGGCGGGTCAATCCATCGAAACTTCGAAGTGACTCGCCAGACTTTCATGTGGGCGCCAAGTCTGGCAGACTTCTGACTTCGATTTTCAATCCGATAGGAGAGGCTGCGGGAATCTTTTGTCTTTCTTTGGAGCAGTGCGACCTCCTGCATGAGAAGTGACTTCGTGATTCTCTTCGAGGACCGAGAGCGATCCTTGATAGTCGGTTTGGTGGTGGTGGCGGGAGTTGGCTTCACCATCGATTCGATGCACGCTTTGTCTTTGAGGCGCCGCTGCCTGGACTTTGGCGCTGGATTTGTAACGCCAGATCCTTCGGGCTTAAGCGCCGACGGAGTGGGTAATCGAGGTTGGGGCACCATTAGACTTGGGCCTCCAAACTGGCGATGCGTTGGTGGCTTCTTTGCCACTTCTTTCTTTAACTCACGAGCCCGCCGCACCAAAGCTCGCTTGGCGCAGCGAGGCGCGCCGCGCCCGACGCCTCGGTGGAGCGTTCCGCTTGACACGGACCCACTTCGTCGGTTGGCGGCTTGGATAAACCGTCGATCACTTGAGGTCAAGCCTCCGCAGTTTGATCTTAGATCCGCCAGAAGCGACCCCATCCATGGATTGCATGGCCTTGGCAAGCTTGCGCCATGCTTTGTCGTCGCCTTTGGCGGCTTCGCTTAGGCGCCGGCGCATCGTCGGCGTTCATCTCGGGCAGCCGTTGTAGTTCGGACTTGAGGCAGGGGATTTCGCTACATGGCGGAGGGTTGGACTTGCCGCCCCGGGCTCTACTCGAGGCCCATCGGGTTCTCCTTGCGGAGTCCTTCTTGGAGCGCGGGGAACTGGATCCGAAGAGGTGAGGACAAGTACTCCTCGAACTTCTCTTGGTCGAACTTCGAACTTCGACCTCTTCCTCCACCGATAGGAATCCGCAGCTATGCACAACGATCTCCGACCGAGGCCTGGCTCCCAATCGGTCGCTAGCTTGTTCGGTAAAAGTTGGGATGATTGTCATTGATTTGAATTTTGCTTACGGCTTCTTTGGCCTACAACAAAATTCAAAGAAATGTCGCCTTTATTTTAAGGCTTACAATGAAAATCAAAAGACTACAACTTTTATCCTTTTGAACAAACACGAGGATCTGTTATCGAGGTCACCAAACTTGCGTGAGTTCTTTGCTGTCTTGGGGACTTATTGTGTCGAGTGGACCACAGCGCAATCGATCGGTAGGGACCGGGTTGCGGAACTACTGAGATGTAAAGGGGCTCGTTTCACGAAGCGGCGCTGAGGGATCACACTCACGAAGGAGAGGATGCGGGGCGGGTGAGATCTACTAGGAGAAATCCGCGCTATCCACGAGATTAAGGCGAAGCTTAATCTAGAGGGTATCTGTAGTTTGACGAATTCGGTTACCTTTTGATTGAAGATCGGCGTTGGTGAACTTGTGCTCGTTGCTCCGGAACCGTCGCCGATTACCGTAGATCTTGCAAGAACTCTTGAAGTCAGAGCCTTTGAAAGATCCCAAAATCCAATCGGAAGCCGGCTCCAAATCCCCTTTCGGCGTGCCCTCGAAGATGACACCCCTATTTATACAATGGAAGGGGGTGCGGCCTGCTGGTGGCTCGGCCACTGGCGAGCCACCTCGACCAGTTGGCGAGGTGGCTCGACCATGGTGGTAGGCCGCCTCGACCAGTAGGGCACCTCGACCAAGTTGGCGAGGTGGCTCGACCACTTGGTAGGGCACCTCGACCAAGTTGGCGAGGTGGCTCGACAAAGTGGTAGAGCCACCTTGGCCACTTTGGTAGAGGTTTGGCCGCGGCCAGATCTTCGCGGCGTTTTCGTCGTTTTGCGTTGTTTCTCCGTCGATTCTTTTGGTCTTCGGGCTTGGTTTTGCCCGGTGATGTTGCCGTTGTGTTTGAGTCCGTGCCGATCAACTTTGAGCTCAAGCGGTTCGTTTGCATCGGCGGACTAAGTATGGTTGATTCGTCTCATCGGCGTTTGAGTTTAATCAACTTCGACGCGTCGTTTCATTGGCTCGTCGTCTTGCCGACTCACTTCATGTGCTCGTCGACTTCGCTCTGGCGTTTTCGCGGCGTGATGCGTTTTCGCGGCGTCGGTTTGTCGAATGGATCGTCGGTTGTCAACCCATCGTCCGAGTTTCGTTCGAGATGCGATAAGCAATTTTTATGCCTACATAGTTGTATCATAAAAGTCTTGGATGCAATCAAACCGAAATTTCCTTTAGGAATGCATGTGATATATTGGAGAATTCATAGATCGATGGTTCATGAATCAAGGAGCAAGATACACAATAAATTGTAATTATGAATAATATGATTGGATGAACTTCTAGCAAAAGAATCATGAAGGAATTGAGATAAGAAGAAGTACTAATACATAAGACCAACGAAAGAAGTGAACACTTGCTGGATTGCCCAAATCAAAAGATAAAACCATGATTATTCTCCTCCTTCTCCTCTTGATGTGAGAGACTCGGTCTCTTTTTCTCTCTTTTTTTGTTCCGTGAGAAAGTTTTGAGGGAGAGGGATTAGGTTTTAAGGAGATTTGATTTGTTAAGATTCCCTTAGATGTAGGGATTATGGATTTAGTGGTTAAGATTTAAACATAATGGGTATGTGTTAGTGGATAAGAACCAAAAATCTCAATCATTACACTACGCATAGTCGATGTGGGACTAAACTAGGATTTAATACACACTAGTATTTACATTTATTTTAACAAGAGGAACCTTTTAGTGAAAATTTTCATGTTTGCATGATTGAGGGTACCAACATGCTAATTTTAAACAACTTAGGATATAGAAATGCTACGAAGAATAAGTGAGGATACATAAATGCTAAGTGAGTGAAACTATAAGCAATTTGAGTGCTATTTAGCCTTCCTATAATTTATTGAAACCAACCAAACAGCCCCTGCTACTCCAACTAAAGCCATACCATTATGTATTATAAAAATACAAACACACAACAGACCCATTACACCTAGCATGATAAGTGGTGGGTTATTTTTTATTCCAAGAAAATGATTAGCTTATCTCTCTTCATGTACTAGACCTTTGTTTTCATGCTAATCATATATATAAATAATACTCATGATTAAGAGAAAGTTTGCGAGTAAATGTGTGAAAAAGTACACATACAAATCCCAGTTTGCTAATAAAAGATTTGAGAGACCACATTATAGAAACGATAACAAGAAATAGAGGATTTCGGATAAGAATCCTAATGTCTCATTTAGTATGCGGGAATGAGTGAGAATGAAATGCTTATTCTCATTTCTCATTCATGCTTTCCAAACAAAACATCTTCTTAGACGCTAGAATGATCATGCTCACTTCTCATTTATTTTCACTTTATGTGGGAATGAGCATTCCCACTTGAGAATCACAAAATTTAAAACAATGTCTTGATTGCTTACTAATTACCCATGCCAAAAATAAAAAAAAGATTGTCATTCTCAATTTATTCTCTAATCACACACAAACATGAGAATGGGAATGAGCATTCCATTCCCATACTCATTCCATTCGATTCCTTATTTCATCTTATTCTCACTTGACTCAATTCCCGCGTACCAAACAAGGCGTAAAGTTCTTTATTCTTCTAAAGAAGGAAATATCAAAGGAAAAGAATCATAAATTTTAGTGTAAATTTTAAAAGACCCTAAAGTTTGGCCATTTTGACATAATCTACAAAAGTCTGCAAATGTCACTTGACTTGTAAAACTTAGTTAAGAGGATTCCAAGCCTAGAAGGTTTTGTTACTTTCCCTCACCACAATACTTAATTGGATTTCTCTAATACTGGTCACTCAACTTTTTGTATTTTAAAATTAGTCACTCAAAAGATATTATTTTGAAAAATCTCTCTCAGATCTTTTAAATTACTATCCGATAGATTTCGATTGGAATCCTCTCCAATTAGGAGGTAATTTGAGAGAAGGGTCCAATTAGCCCCAACTCTTACCCTCTTTTCTAATTTCAATGGGTTAAGATCGAGCATGTTGGATTTACAAATATTATCCTAAAACCATTATTGCCTTTAAGCCACTCTTGTGAAAATCACTGTTGGTAGTAAGAATTCTACATGGCTTCATCTTAACCCTTGAGATTGAAACAGAATGTAAGGATTGAGGTAATTGGAACCTCTCTAATTGCCACCTAATTGGAAGGATCCCGATGCAAGATATTCACATCTCTATTTTCTATTAAAACTAGGTAATCCTCACTATATATATATATATATATATATATATATATATAGAGAGAGAGAGAGATATATATATATATATATATATATATATATATATATATATATATATATATATATATATATATATATATATATATATATATATATATCTCTCTCTCTCTCTCTCTCTCTCTCTCTCTCTCTCTCTCTCTCTCTCTCTCTCTCTCTCTAAAATTGAGGAGGCATCAAATGATACTCTTATAGTTGAGAAAACTACATAAACACTCTCACATATGGAAAAAGCTATGAAAATTCCCTCACACTTGGTTAAAACTATAAAAATGCCTTCAGAGTTAGAAAAAACAATGAAAATACCTCACAATCGGGAAAATCCAAGAGACAAAGGAAAAAAGTATTAAGCCTCATTCTCTTAACAATTCGACTACAACACTCGTCCATTAATGTCATACACGCACCTTGTGCACTAGAATACCGGTTGATCCAACTTTAACAGGATTTTTGGACTTTTTTAAAAATATATTTTTTTGAAAATGGGATTTCTATCAGAAATACCTAAATAATAATAATTAAATAAATATATAATAAAATAATACTAATTTTCCTGAAACTATAGATTAGTATCTTGCCTTTCCCTTTTCATTGCACTTTTCTTCCTCCCCTTTTTAGGGTTTTCTAAGGTTTTTATTAACTTGAATGTGATCCAACTCCATGGTGGCTTGTGACGCTGAACCCCTAGGATTAGGGCTAGTGTTGAAATCCACCTCTTCTAATACCATCCACATCAATGAAACCCTCAACATCAATGTCCACAATCTTTTATCTCGTAGACGATCTGAGATCAAAATATGACAAACTTAACAATCCCAATATCAAAAAGGATCTAGAGTAGAAATCCTAAGAACTTGGCAATCCCAAAGTCGAAGAGGAACCCGAGGAGAAACCTGACGCGCTGATCAATAACCAACAGTGGGAGAAAAGAATGGAAACTCTATTAATGAGAATTCAGAGCCTTAGAAAAAGCGACAAAAATGCCCTCATGCTTAGTTTAAAGTACGAAAATGCCTTCGTACTTGCAAAAATCAAAATAAATGCTAAATGATTGGAAAATTTCAAAAGAAAAAAAGCAAATTGTTCATTCTTTTGACAATTCGACTATGTCACTCTTCTAACAGTGTCATACACGCATTACATGCTCTACGATATTGATTAATTTAAATTAAAAGATTTTTCTATATCAATCCCCAGATCTTTCATATTCTGAAGTTTGTCCCCTAAATCTTTAAGTATTTTGAAATTAATCCTCCAAATCTTCATATTTTGAAATTAGTCTCCAATTATGTTAAGTGTTTTGAAATTAGACCCTCTAGTCTTTCAACTTGGTGCTAATTACGTTATTTGGGTCGTGGAATGTTAGAGGGCTTAATGACCCCATTAAGAGGAGACTAGTTAGGGATTGCATCCATCTGGCTGCAACGGACATCATAGGTATCCAAGAATCTAAACTTAGTGCCGTTAGACCATTAGTCCTTAAGAATATTAGTGGTCAGAGGATTACATCCTGGCTCCAATTAGAAGCTAGTGACTCTAGAGGGGGTGTGCTACTAGGTTGGAATGACTCCATTTTTTACTGTGTTGACTCCTACAATGGCATCTTTTCTACATTGGCATCTTTTTTATCTCAGCTGTCCTCCACCATAGATCTCTTAATTGGAGTTTTATAGCTACCACAGTTTACGCCCCTACTGACAGGTTAGATAGGGAGGTCTGCTGGTGGGAACTCGATAGAATTCACCGTATGTTCCCTCTACCTTGGGCTCTGTTTGGAGACTTTAACATCACCCTTTTTTCCATGAGTGAAGTGGTAGGTCTGCCTCTTTAAGAGACATGAACCTCTTCAAGCTCCTAGTAGATTCCTTATCCCTGATGGACCTACCGCTCAATGGTAGGAGATTCACATGGTCCAACATGAGAGCAACCCCTGTTCTGGCCAGGATAGACAGGTTCCTCATCTCCCCTGACTTTGAAGCTAAGTTTCCTACTCCGGTTCAATTCTCACACCCATCTTCCTGTTCAGACCACTCTCTTATCATCCTTGATACATCTTGCCCCACCCCCCAAGCATTTCTTCAGATTGGAGAAAGCTTGGGTGTCTCACCCATCTTTCAAGCCTTTCACTTTCTAATATTGGCTATCCTTCAGCTGCTCTGGATCCCCGGTTGATAATTTTCATCTTAAACTCAAACTCCTCAAGAGAAGACTCAAATGGTGGAAGAAACTTATTTTTGACTCTCTCACAATTAACAAATCAAATATCCTACACAAGATTCATTACCTTAACATCACAGAGAAATCTAGACCTCTTCTAGACTCAGAACTCCATCTTTGATCCTCCCTTAGAGACTCCCTTTCTGACTTAGCTAAGCAAGAGGAAGTTTACTGGAAACAGAGGTCCAGACTGCTATGGCTAAAGGAAGGGGACTCCAACTCATCCTTCTTTCACAAAATTGCCTCCCACCACTGAAGAAAAAAAAAATTCACCCCTCACCTGATTCAGAACAACTCTGTCATCTCTTCAGAACCTGACAAACAACTTGCTTTCTTCCAGCATTTCTCCAATCTCTTCAAGGTCATTCCTCCATCTCCCTTCCAGGTAGGCTGGAACCATCTCTATCCCTCAACTTGTGCTGGTCTTCCTGACCTTGAATCCCCTTTCTCGGTTGATGAGATCAAGGCTGTCGTCTTTGGTCTTCATCCAAAGAAAGCTCCAGGTCCAGATGGCTTCCCCATCCTCTTCTACCAAACTTTTTGGGAGACCATCAAAGAGGATCTCATTGCTTTCTTCTTCCATCTCGACAATGATGCGTCTTCTCTCCACAAAATCAACTTCTCCTTCATCTCTCTTATTCCCAAATCAGATTCCCCATGCCACCTCTCTGATTTTAGGCCCATTAGCTTTGCAATGGCCTATTTAAAATCTTCACCCAGGTACTAGCAAATAGGCTAGGACCATTCTTGAACTCCGTTGTGGACAACACTCAATCTGCTTTCCAATCAGATAAATCCACTCTTGACTCCATTGTGCTTGGTCATGAAATGATCCACCACTGCTTCTCCAATAAGGTGGAAGCTTGCATCCTCAAAATTGATTTCAGTAAAGCCTTTGACTGTGTCAGTTGGGACTTCCTTCTATCTTTGCTCAGAGACAGGGGGTTTGGTAGGAGATGGTGCATGTGGATACACTACATCCTATCCCCCTCCAAATCCTCTGTTCTAGTCAATGGCCATCCCACCAAAGCCTTCAAATGTTTCAGAGGTCTCAAACAAGGAGATCTTTTATCCCATATGCTTTTCCTTCTAGTGGTTGATGTTCTTAACAAAATGCTATCTAATAGCACTGATCATGGTGACCTTTCTGAACTCCATCTCAGAGGCAAACTCAATGACATTAGATCACTTCAATTCACTGATGACACCCTGATCTTTTGCAAAGCTGATATCCCTAACATCTCATCCCTCAAATCCATCCTTTATCTCTTTGAGGAAATTTTTGGTCTGGGTATAAACTTCTCTAAGCCCAACCTTTTCTACAATGGTAAATCTGTCAATCGGGGTCCTCTTCTTGCCAATCTACTCAACTATTCCTTGGCATCCCCCCTTTTAAATACCTTGGTCTCCCCCTCAAGAAAGGCTCCCTCTCCAAATCTGACTGGCAACCTTTACTAGATTCATTCCACAAGAAACTTTCTCTCTGGAAAGCCAAACATCTCTCTTTCGGTGGTCGTCTGGTTCTTATCAACTCAGTCCTCTCCTCTCTCCTCCTCTACTACATGTCATTCTTCAAGCGCCCCAAATGGTTAATTAAGGCCTTGAACAAAATTAGGTGTAATTTTTTAGGGGGGTACTAACAATGCAGGTGGCAAAGCCTCGATCAAATGGGAGAAGGTCTGCTCCCCCAAATCTTGCGGGGGTCTGGGTATCTCTAACCTTGAGAATTTTAACACTTCCTTGCTAGCTAAATGGCTCTGGAAATACTTTTCCAATAACAACTATGTAGTTTAGGTCCTCCAATCCATCTACCCACCCAATCCTCATAGCACACCCCCTAGAGGCAATAGCTCTAAAATTTGGAAGGATGTCCACTCTGCATACCACTTATTTGCGGCTATAGTCAAATGACGACAAGGTAATGGTCTTAGGATTCTCTTCTGGAAAGACAAGTGGACTGGAGATAATTCCCTTGCTAGCCTCTTCCCCCTGGCTCACAGACTTTCTTTCTCTAAGCAAGCCTCTATTGAGTCTCAAGGTAGATTCCAGGGAGGTAACTGGCTATGGAGACCAATTCTTAGACGTCCTTGTTCGCGGTAAAAGTAGACTTGTTATTCATTGCTCGTTTGAACTTGTTTACAGCTTCGTTGGCCTACAACAAAATTCAAAACAAAAGAAATGCCTTTTTATTTTAGGCGCATAATGAAAACAAAATTACAACTTCTTCCTTTTGTGAACAAACACGAGGATCTCTATTTTACGGATCCTCGCCATGGGTTCTTTGCCTGTCGGGACTTTTATTCGTCCCGGACCACCGCAATCCGATCCGTGGAAACCCTGCTCCGAACTACAGACGGAAGGGCTCGCTTCACGAAGGAAACGACGACCGAGGGGATCACACTCACGAAGGAGAGGATCGCCTGGGATCGTGACTCACGAAGGAGAGGATCACGGAGCGGTGAGATCTACTAGGAGAAATCACAAATACCGACAGAGCCCAAAGTTCGCTACCTCGGGTTTGTAGATCCGACGTGCTCACGGCGTTCTGGATCAGGTGTCGACGGCTCGTGGATCTCGCGAGGGCTCTCTCAAGAATATCGAAAATCCAATCTCCAAAAATCCAGCCTTTGCAAATGAGCACCCCCACCATTTATAGGAAACAAGAGGGTTATGGCCGCCGGACACCATTTGGTCCCATGACACCATTTATGTCCCGGACACCATTTGGTGTCCCGGACACCAATGGTGTCCGGCTTCCGCCGACACCAAATGAAACCGGCGGACACCTATGAGGTCCGGCGCGACACCATTTAGGTCCGGCGACACCAATGGTGTCCGGTTTCGCCAACGCCGCTTTCCTCGGTTTGGTTTGGTTTTTGACTTTTCCGCGACGCTCGCTCGATCTTGTCATTGTTGTTATGAGTCCGCGTTTGGTTCACTTGATTGGTTTCATCCCGCCACGGTTTAAGTGACGACGGTCGATGTTCAAACCGATCTCGCTAACGCTTGAACTGGACGATCTCGCGAAGCTTTGCTTGTTGGATTCATTCCATAACACGTAGCCTCTGATTCGACGCCTTTGCTGACCCACTTCATGAGTTCGCTACCGCTTTACGCTGCTATGCGCCGCCGGTTTGTCGAATGGATCGCCGGTTGTCAACCCACCGCTACGAAGTCTTGCTCGGTATTGACAAGCAATTTTTATGCCTACAGATACCTCCAAAGCCGCCTCGGCCTCATTCTTTGGCGAACGGGATGCTTTGACATGATGAGCCCTTCACCCTTCGACGGCATGATGGGTCTTGTGAATGACCTTGGCGCTTGATCTCCACTTTTCAGCCTTTCCTGCTTTGTAGGATTGTCAAGGTATTACTGCATCGCATTTTTGTCCGACCGCTGTCGAGATCTTGACCGTAAGCTCCAGATAAATTTCTTTTGAGATTGGCTCCAGATTTGATTCCTCCAATTCTCGTGTTCTCCCTGCTTTGTAGGATACCGGGGTGTTGCTGTCGCATTTATTGCTTGACCGTTGTTGGAATTTCAACTATAGCTAATTGAGTTCATTTGTTGTTGACTCGCGGTGAATTGTCGTCCAATTGACCATCGAGATTCCTCCATTGATCGGGAATTCTTCACTACGACGCTAATTGACTTCAAACTATATGGGTTTTGGCCTTCAATCGGCTAGTATAACGCTGATCGGGCGATCTTACGCGGATCCAATCGCTGATCGGTGAATCCTTCGCCGACGACGCTGGCCGGTTATGCTATCCGTATTACTCGCTGGAGTGTATTCATCCACGGTGGGAGGTATTCTTCACGGGATTTGTTCTAGTCCTTAATTGTTGCTTGGTAGGCTCCCGGCCACGCACTAATCGCCCTACTGCTGGGGTTCTTTCAAGGTAGAGCGCTGTTCGGCCCATATAAGTCTCTAATTCATTAACTTTTTCCACAGCCGAGGAAATTGAAGATTATCGAGTTATCCTTAAGAACATGGTAATATTCTCCGGGAACTTCTCGTTAAATTGGGAAGCGGTTTATACTCATAATCCTAGTTGGAGTAGGATTAGGCGACGCTGATTACGCCGATGCACTGCATATCGAAGTTATCCCCGAGAATATTTTTGTGAAAATATTCTTCCGAACTTCGATAGATTAGGAAGCGGTTTATACTCGTAATCCTAGTTGGAGTAGGATTAGGCTTAATGCCGCTGATCCGATGCAACCGCATAATCGAAGTTATCCCTAGAATATTTTTGTGAAAATATTCTTCCGAACTTCTATAAATTAGGAAATAGTTTATACTCGTAATCCTAGTTGGAGTAGGATTAGGCTAATGCTGATTGGCCGATGCACCGCATAATCGAAGTTATCCCTCGAGAATATTTTTGTGAAAATATTCTTCCTGAACTTCTATAAATTAGGAAACAGCTTATACTGTAATCCTAGTTGGAGTAGGATTAGCGATGGGAAAATACTCTGCAACATTGAGCCCAGAACATCTCCAAAATCTTTCCAAACTTGGCGAGGGAGTAGGAGCCAATCAGCGGACTGATTTGGCACTATTTTGACATCGGATAAGATTCCAATTAGGACTCCTAATTAGGGGCTGATTAGAGTCCCACTAGAATTGATTTGGGCTCCAATTAGAATTCCTACTTCTTGCCAAATAGGACTCCTTATTCAAAGGGATTGGTTCATGGGTTGTTATAAATACCCACCAACCCTTTTTTCCTGACCTAGGTCGGCCCCCTGCTTTTTCTCTTATTTTCATCTCGCTTCATTGCCTCATCTTCCTCGATCAACAAGGTATGCACACAGAGTTTTATAAGGTCTTTTTCGCTTTTTCTTCTTTTTTTTCTTGTGCATACAGTGGTGCGCCACGAGGGGAGAGGGGCTGATGGTGCGAACGGCGAGGCGGCGGTGGTCGGATCATCGGCCGTTGCCCGACCGAAGGCCATGCTGTCTCGCCGAAGGCTGGCTGCTCGGCCCCGACCGAGGGTCTGGGCGCTGGTTCGCCGAAGCTGGTCGCTGGTTCTGCCGAAGCCTGGTCGCTCGCCTCCCCGGGCGTCTGCTTGGTTTTGTTGATCAGTATGCCCGTTGGTGCCTCTGTCGCGGGTCGGCGAGCCACGCACTGACCAAACGGGCCTTTTGTCATATTTGTTGATTTTCTAGCCATATATTTGACTTGTCGCCATGCTTTTGCAGCTTTCAATGTCGTCGGGAAGATCACGCGCTTCGAGGAGCCGACCGTCTACTCCGTCCCGCGAAGACGCGCCACCATCATTCGCTGGTGAGGTTTTCATGTTAAATTGCTCATTCACAACTTGCATTTATAAACCGATGGCCTTGATTCCTCCTTCGTGGGGAACGACCATATAGCCTTGATTCCTCCTTCGTGAGAATCGACGCGACAGCCTTTGATTCCTCCTTCGTAGGAACGACGCCATATAGCCTCGATTTCTCCTTCGCGGAAAATCGACGCCATATTTCGGCGGACGATGGGGAGCGATTGGCTACGATTAGACGGATAGGATGCATCGTCATTTTATGTGACGGGTATATTATTCACCAATTGAGTGTGTTCGGATTGATCTTCCCATTATAATGTCATGGACTCTATCTCACTAATTCTCGGAGATGAGTTCAACGCTCTTATATATATATGTTTGCCGGGTTCTCGAGTCATTCCTATTTCATCTTTTTCGCTGAGTATCCTCTGTGCGCTCCCTTCGGATGCGCTTGACGGACGCCGTGGTGATTCACCTCCTCCTCCGATGACCCCACTATTCTTATTTCGCTTAGACCGGATACTGCGAGGTGACCCATTGTACTTGGGGAGGTCCTCGTGTGTTGAGGTCGCCGATGACCGACGCGCCACTCGAAGATTACCGTTCTTCTCACCTTTGGGCAAGACGGACTATTTATTTGAGAATTCGCCGAGGACCCGGATACGACTTTCATTGAGAGTGAGCAATGGCTACACAAGGATGATGGTGGATTCTTATATCTCCCTTGGGTTCTCGCACCGTTGTTTGACCGAAGTTACGCCATCGTATGCCGCACGAAAATGTCGCGGTGCCCTCATGAGGAGCGTGACAAAGATTCATTGCGGGTTTATCACCCATCGCTGGTTCCCGCTCACTCGTAGGTCGGGTTATTGGACCGCACCGGGTATATTGGGATCGATTCTCCCTGCGGACGCAGCATTTCATCACCGGGTCGATTTTGAAGAACTTCGTTGGGACGGGAGATGCCGATCTGGTCATAGATTCTTCGGCCGGGTTCATTCTCGCGATAAGCTTTGGTGGACTCGCCGACCGTCACGCTTCTACCGATGGGCGACCTTCGCGTTCGTGGTTTATATGCCGCAGCTCGCGGCCACCATGTATGGGCTCTCGATCACACCAACCACTTCTTCGCTTTATCGAGCTTTATGATCCCCGATTAAACATTCTTAACCGTGCATGGCTTAACTTGGATTGGCTTTGCACGAGATGCACCGGTCTCGTTTACCTATGGAAGGATGCTCTATCGTGAATATTTCCCTTCGGCCAAGAATTGGGTCGATCAAGGCTACTCGCCTCGACCGCGACACTCGCGGGACCTCACGTACATTATCACATTGCTCTAGCACGATAGAGCCGCCGAAGAGGAAGTCGATTATAAGCCCCAAACAGCCCAATTATTTGTTCAAACATCCGAGGACGATTCGATGAGCGATTTGTGAGTCGGCTCCTTCTACCCCTTCGGTTAATGCTGATCGAAAAGTCCGCGCTAAGTCTTATACCTCGAGTAGCACAGAGAACGGTTTTCCAGCCAGGACCAAATTCTCGACCTTCTTATGGCATGCGAAAACGATCCGCCGATGACTCTCTTTAGCCGGCTTTATCGCCATCCGGTTAAAGAAATGTGTGATGCCGGTCGCCTAGCGACGCTTGCCGCTAGAGGTACTCTATCCCGCAGCTCACCGCTCATAAGAAGGAGCCGCTCTTCTTCCGCTGATGGTGGCTAACATTCATCGGGACTTCACAAATAGCCACCGCTTTTACTCGAGGAAAACAAACCGCCGTGAGATTCCTCATGTCAAAGTGGAACCGCCAGACACCTACTTGATGGCTTGGTTCGCCCTTCATCGACTCGATATGATGACCACGCCAGCTTGCGATCCGTCTTCCCTTTATCCAATCTTTGGAGAAATAAATGGTAAGGGCGGATTTTAGCGTACGAAGCAAATGAAATCCACAAGGGTTGGTCTTCAGAGGTGTTTTCCTGCTCTCCTGGCCAAGACGGGAGGCCTTGATTGATGAGGAGATACAAAATGAACCGGACTTTACTTGACGCTGGTCTTTTAATTGGTCGACCAACATCCGACTGGTTATCTTATTTCATGAAAGTGAGAAACGAGGCTACATTGAGCCTTATTTCCCTTCTCGCTTCGCCGCCGCTCGGTTACGACCAGCTTTACGCTTGGGAACCCGAACGGAGCTCTGACTCGCACGGTTTGATCGATGGTGTCCGTATCGTGGAGTATAGCGGTTGTACCGACGCTAAATTTAGCCTCCTGTGTACCGACGCCATTGAGTCGACATATTTATACCGCAGCTTGGCTTTTGCCGCCAATAACTCGCTCTCGTGGAAGTCCCTTGACGAATCAAGGTCGAGGAGGCTTCCTGGCCGACACTCGCCGCTCAGAGGCCGCCGAGCTTAAGAAGCCGCCAGACTAATCATTGTGTCCGATGGGGAAATTCATAGTTCTGGTCGATACTTCAGCGATGACCGTGAGGAGATTGCAACTCATGAAGAGGACTCGTACTCTCCTTTACTCTCATTATTCCTCCTATGATATCTTAGTCCGACTCATCTATCTTTTCGTGCATACCGAAAGAGATGCGGTCCTTTGCGATGGGGACAAACTCGCGAATGGAGTTCCTCTTAAGCGAAAGAGACTTGTCCACAGATCTCGACTCGCTCTGACCATTAACTTGATTCGACAAGCCAAGACTCGGCCGATAGGGTAATGTTCGCTAACCCATAACCTTCGCTTATCCCCTTTTATGATTCTCACGATTTCCCTCAAGTGTGAGAATTTGATGGGGATGCCAATTTTGATTTTCCTTCCTCGACTTTGCCGGCCCAAATTGTGGAGCAAGTACTGGAGTCGTGGATCGGAGAGCCCGAGAATAAAGATAGGACCGGATTGGGAAATCCGTCCTCTAATATTGGTATTCTTCTACCCGCATATCACTTGCAAAGACATGAAATTTGTTTCCCCGCAGCTCTCATCTATACTTCACACTCTTATGCCGCCTTTTTCGATGGAGGAGTTCGAGGATTTGATGCGCCGATTACTCCGAGACGCCCTCCTCCCCGGGCGATACCGAGCTTGAGTTAGGAATTCCTAGGATGTCGAGGCATTCCTTTGAAGGTAAAGCTCCTTCCCCGATAATCATAGGACTATTCAATTTTAAATAGTTCATCTATGATCGAAAATGTCTCCCATTTGATAACGAGACTCGCCCCGGTGACATTGAGGCGCTATATTCTCCAGAGTCACTTCCGCAACCGCTGATATGTCTGGACGTGCGTGTTGAGATACCGATTGAGACTGATGCCACGACCGCCGGCCGCTTACGGTTTCATTAGGGCAAGGAGTCGCTCTACTGTGCATGAACCCTTCCACGCCAATACTCATATTGAGTTTGTTTTGGGGGTTTAACCCTTTTTCTTCCTTTTCGGTGGTCTCCACCACTCTTCCCGACTTAGTGAGCTTTGATGTATGACGACGATCCATCTCGCTTATTATCCCGTGGAAATTGCTCGTTTCTTTTCCTATTTGGCCATAGTGGTAGACACACACCTCGGTACCGTGCTTCACGGGCCGCCATTCCTTGATCCTAGGGTAACCACGATACGAGATGGGTTATCCACTGGCCTGCATCATTGCCGATGATCTCGATCATTTGGAGGTTAAGCTCAAAAGTCTCAAGACTTTGAGGCAGCCGCTCTCCTCATATATAGAGTCGAGACAGAGGCGCCTCAAAGCTTGGATGCTGGCCATTACCGGACTCGGGTTCAGATGCAGCAAGACCGGGTGCCTTTTTGAGATCGCCACACCAAGCTTCGCCTTCCGTGGAGCATTTTAATCTTGTGTCACGCCGGGAAGCGAGGATAGTAGAGCTCGAACAGAACTTCAAGCTGCAGGGAGAGCTTGATCATCTTGAAGTCGACAAAGGCCAACAAGGAGGAGACTCTTGCACCATGTCCGAAGCTTGAGTTTTCAAAGCGAAGCGGTCGAAGTCGAGGAGGAAACCGCAAAGACCCTTAATGGCGCCGAGGAGACTTTCGTGGCCGAAGCCAGAGGAACTTCAAGCTTTCCTCAATAAAGAAATCAAAGAAATTTGCTATCACAAATTTGATGTTTAGAGAACTTGTAACTTCAGCCTTTATCAATAAAGCGTGTTTCTATCCTCTTTTGTGCTTTATTACGCATTCTTTTATTTCGCCGTAAATAATTAACCGTAATAGTTATAGGATTTTGGCAAACCCTCACCGCCAACGGATTTGATTAGCCTTTACCAACTACCGCTTGAATTGGGCTAGCGTATGGATTATCCGACCCGCTCGCACGTAACGCTAGGCCGAAGAATGAAACTCTTCTAGACTTGTTGCTATGATATTGAATACATAGGCTTGGTACTCTTTACCGCAAGAGGCCACCCAACGCTGCATTACACGTAGACTCATCCCTTCTTAGGGTCGGGACTAAATACCCTTAATCAACTCGTGTCTTCTTCCGGAGAAAAACTAAACCGCAACGCTGCAGGAGCGCTGACTTTAGGGTTATCCAACCCCGCCTTCAACGGGTTTGATGAGCCTTTACCAACTACCGCTTGAGTTGGGCTAGCATGTAGATTATCTAAATCCATTCTACACACAACGTTGTGCTAAAAGAATGAAACTCTTAGACTTAATGCTACGATGTTGAATAATGACTTCGCCTTTTCACTCTGAAGACTAACCCGCAACGCCAGATACACGTAGACTCATCCCTTCTTAGGCTTCGGATAAAATTCCTAAGATGAACCTTGGTGTCTTCTTTGACCCGAGGATGACTGAACCGCTTAAGATTGATTGAGGTGGGAAAGGAAGAATGTATTCTATTTCCTAATGTGGAGAGGAAGGAGGATCTTGTCTCCTATCTCCTGGTGAGGGACCTAACAAGAGAGGAAGGTTTTGTATCCTATCTCTTGCCGATGGAGAGGAAGGAGGATCTTGTCTCCTATCTCAGGGTGAAATGTGGGAAAAGAAAATGTATTCTATTTCCGAAAAGTGGAGAGGAAGGAGGATCTTGTCTCCTATCTCACCTAATTTGAAATAAGAGAGGAAGGTTTTGTATCCTATCTCTTATTAATGGAGAGGAAGGAGGATCTTGTCTCCTATCTCAGGATATTGGAAAGGAAGGATTTTTGTCCTGCTTCAAAGGGAGAGACCAAAATGGGATCTCCATTTTGAGACTCTTGAAAGATGAGACTAAGAGTGGATCTCCACCGAGAATCTAAGACAAGAGAGGAAGAATGTATTCTATCTCTTGCTTCCGAGAGGAAGAATGTATTCTATCTCCGTGTAAAATGTGGGAAAGGAAGAATGTATTCTATTTCAGATGAGAAACTAAGAATGGGATCTCCATTCGAGAATCTGGAAGGGTACGGATAGCTTTCACTGTAGGATTGCTAACCGTAATTTGAGTGGACCTCTCATTCGTGGAGGGAATCGAGAGGGATTTTGGCCGGTGGTTGGACCAGAAGATTTTAGTGGGCCCACCACAATGAATTTGATTGGTGAGAGAATTTTGGAGAAAACACAATAACTTAGGGTTATCCTCATGAAAATGAGTGAGATATTCTCTCGAGGAACTTCCTATCAAAACGGGTTATCCCGAATGTATTAAGGATAATATTTTTTAAACTTCCGCTATCTAAGATTAATTGCCTACGCCATTCTCGGTGATATATGATATGCACCGCTTGAATAGATCAGGTCTATTATAAACGGTCCTTCCCATTTGGGTTCAATTTACCTTTCTTTTGGAGTTGAGAATTATCGTCAGCCGAGCATGAGGACTAGATCTCCTCCTTAAAGTTCTCTTCAACTTTCTTGTTGAAAGCCCTCACATTCTAGCTTGATAGAACTCAATGCATTGTTGAGCCTCCAGCGCTTCTCATCTAACATCTCAAGTTCTTCGAGACGCTTTTGATGTTGTTCTTCGTCGCCATCTCGCAAGGGCGACGCCGGTGACGAACCGATTTCCAACGGAGAATTGCTTCACACCCGTAAACCAGAGTACGGGTAGCTCCTGCTACGCATCGCACAGCAGCGATATGCCCCGAGTAAGCTCCGAAGTTTATCATCCCAGCCTCGCTTGTTATTCTTCACAAGCTTCACAAAATCTTGATGATCGTTTGTTGAACGCCCACTAATCCATTTGTCAGCCGGATTATAGGTCAGCCGACGGTGACATCTTGTATCTTGAATTTTTCGCAAAACCCGATGAAGGAATTGCCGATAAATTGGGGACCGCTGTCATGCACGATCCGTTTGGGACACCATGTCGATAGATGACATGGTGTTTGATGAATCGACGACTGTACTCGCCTTTGACCTCCTTTAGTGGGATTGCTTCATTTCACTTGGAGAAGTAGTCTGTGATCGCTAGAATAAAGCCATCTCTTTAACCGACGGAGGAAAAATGGGACCTACAACGCCCATTCCCCATGTCTCAATGGCCGGATGTGGCCGGCGATGCAACCGCCCGAGGCTAGTGCATATAATTCGCGGAATTTGACACGCTGCGGCATTTCCGAGCCGCATCGACGCGCCATTAATCATTGTTGGCCGGCAGCCCATTCTCGGATCAGAGCTTGGGACCGTGCCGGTGTGCACCACATTCACCTTCGTGCTTCCCGGAAGGACCTCCTGCCTTTGTTTGAAAGGCACCGAGTAAAGACCATCGCACTCGACGATATAACATCCGGGTCTCCGTGTCGTAGAAGAATCTTGGAGCTCTTCTCCGATTGACTCCACGCCTTCTCGCGTATCACCGCAAGACGTGTCGATGATAGGAAAGCGCCAATCTCGGCTCCAATTCGGGTTGCATGTACCTCTTTGGTAACTACCCTTTGTCTTCTTGTACCCCATCATATACGGGTACGAAGAGCCGGTGAGTCCCGACCGCAACTAATTGCTCGGTCTCAAGGTTGTGCTAACGATACGCCTAACGCCACCGCATCCGCTGAGCGCTTTGGAGGCGTGGAATATATTCGATGAAAAACTCTTCAATGAGTCCGCCATTTCAACGCTATCCGATGATAGGATTAGATCCGATTCTCGACTTCAGAGTCACCACTTAACCCGCTTAACTATCAGCCAGAATCGCCAGATGCCTCGAGATATTCGACTTCAGCTCTTTGGCGAACTAAGTCCAATAAGTAGCGCATTGTATTCGGCTACGCTATTGGAACAGGTTCGTGAGTGAATAAGCACGGGCATGACATGATGCCCCGGAAATCAAGACAACTCCTACTCCGGGAGATTTTAGAACATCCGGGTACTTGCTACATTAGTAGCTCGAGAGGCTCTGACGTTAAAATACAATCGCCATATTTGTTGGTGCGATGTAGTGTTGACTTCTTGAACTTCGTCTGGAAGATCATCATATAGCTCAACCGCATCCGCTGTCGGGCCGGGCTACCAAGAGATCGCGAATCGCTTGTCCTTTGATCGACTGTTTGAAGTGCAAGTCATATTGGGACAAAAGCAGTCATTTCGCCAAACGCCAACTCATTGAGGCCGGTCAATATAAATATTCGGACCGGATTTACGCGAGATAACATAAATCGCTCGTCCGACCAAATAGTGCCGCATTTTCTCAATCGCTAACACTAATGCAAGGCACCGCTTCACCATTGGATACCGGTGACTCAGACCACTAATGTTTGGTTTCCGTATACATCGCCGCCGCGGATCAGCCGCCGCCGCCCCGCGCGAAAGTAAGGCTTTAACGAGTGATCCGCTGCCTTGACGAGATCGTGAACGGTTTTCCGCATCGCGTGCTAATAAGAACAGTGGTTTGGCGAGATACGATTTGATCTCTTCAAACGCTTTTGACAGTGTCGCTCCAAATAAACGACACGCTCTTCTTGTTTAACTTAGAAATGGTTGGCACTTCGGATAGGTTCGATATGAACCGCCGGATGTACGCCAATCGCCTTTGTAACCCCTCGAAGTTCTCTCAGATTTGAGGTTGCAACTCTTGAATTACCTTCACTTTGTCGATCGACGTGGATTCCTTTGTTGGTGACGACAAAGCCGAGGAACTTGCCACTAGACATCCCAAGGAAGTATTTTGGCGTGGTTCATCTTTAGTTGATGAGTCCGCATGAGCTCAAATACGGCTCTAAGATCTTTAATGTGATCTCCTCCTCACACGCGCTTTTACGACTAAGTCGCCGACGAGCATTCGACCGCTTTCCCGAGATAACCCGAAAATCTTAGTCATTGCTCACGATATGTGGCGCATTTTTGAGGCCGAACGCATGACCGCGGTAGCAATATATACCGACAGGCGCTCAATGCCGTGCTTGGCATCATCGGGGTGCATCTTGATTTGATTGTAACCCGAGAAACCATCCATGAGCGACATTCTTTCAAATCCACACGCGTTGTCGACTATGACATCAGATTGGAAGAGGAAAGTCATCTTTCGTGTTCACAAAAGTAGACTTGTTATTCATTGCTCGCTTGAACTTGTTTGCATTCTGGCCTACAACAAAATTCAAACAAAAGAAAATGCCTTTTATTTCAAAGCGCAATGAAAACAAAATTACAACTTCTTCCTTTTGTGAACAAACACGAGGATCTCTATTTTACCGATCCTCGCCGCGGGTTCTTTGCCCGTGGTCGGGACTTTTGTTCGTCCGCGACTACACAAGAATTCGTGATCCGTGGAAACCCGGCTCCGAACTACAGACGCGAAGGGCTCGCTTCACGGGAAACGACGCGACCAGGGGATCACACTCACGGCGAGAGGATCGCTTCGGGATCGCGACTCACGAAGGAGAGGATCACGAGCGGTGAGATCTACTAGAGAAATCACAACACGACCAGAGTCGAATTCGAAGTTCGCTTACCTCGGTTGTATCCGCTGTCGCGGCTGTTTCTGGATCAAGGCCGACGGCTCGTGGATCTCGCGAGGGTCTCTCAAGAATATCGAAAATCCAATCTCCAAAAATCCACTTTAAATCCCACCCTTTCAAATGAGCACCCCTCACTATTTATAGAAAACAAGAGGAGAGGGGGCTTTCTACGGCCGTGACACCATGGTGTCCGCTCGCCGATTCAATGGTGTCCGCCATTGGCCGACACTTTTGTGTCCGCAAGATTGTCGGACTCATTTGTGTCCGGCCACGTTTTCTGACACCAAACGGTGTCCGGTTTCTACGGACGCCGCTTTTGGCTTCTGGTTGTTTTTCTGACTTT
Source organism: Asparagus setaceus (assembly GCA_012295165.1). Classification (NCBI taxonomy): domain Eukaryota; kingdom Viridiplantae; phylum Streptophyta; class Magnoliopsida; order Asparagales; family Asparagaceae; genus Asparagus; species Asparagus setaceus. Next base: position 32,052,609 of record CM022707.1, read on the forward strand.
TCCGTGACGCTTATTCCGATCTTGTCGCCGCCGCTCTAAGTCCGCGCTTGGTTCACTTGATTGGTTTCATCCCGTCAGCGATTTAGGTGACGATCGGTCGGTTCAACCGATCTCGCTGATGTTTGGGCCCGATCAATCTCGCTGAAGCTTTGCTTGTTGGATTCATTCCATAACACGTAGCCTCGCTGATTCGCACGCCTTTGTTGACCCATTTCGTGTTCGCGACTCGCTTTTACGCTGCTTGCGCATAGTCAATCGGCCGGGTTTGTCGAATGGGTTGTTGGTTGTTAACCCACCGCCACGAAGCTCGCTCTCGCACCGATGAGCAATTTTAACGCCACAGATATTCTCCAAAGCGCCTCGCCCGCATTCTTGCCGAAGTCCGATGCTTTGACATGATGAGCCCTTCACCCTTCGACGGCTGCGGATGGGACTTGTGAATGACCTTGGCTTTGATCTCTCCACCTTTCGCCTTTCCAAAGGTTTCTTGTAGGATTGCCGGTATTACTGCATCGCATTTTTGTCTGACCGCTGTTGAGATCTTGACCGTAAGCCGGTAGATATTTCTTTTGAGATTGGCTCCAGATTTGATTCCTCCAATTCTCCGTGTTCTCCGCTTTGTAGGATACCGGGGTGTCGATTTATTGCTTGACCGTTGTTGGAATTTCGAATCAGAAGCTAATTGAGTTTATTTGTTGTTGACTCGGCCTGCGGATTGTAATCCAATTGACCATCGAGATTCCTCCGCTGATCGGGAATTCTTCACTACGACGCTAATTGTCTTCGCCATATGGGTTTTGGCTTCAATCATGAAAGTAACGCTGGATCGGGCGTATGCATCTTACGTGGATCCAACCGCTGATCGCTGAATCTCTTTGTCGACGACGCCGGGTTGGCGCCGCTGTGTATTACCTCGCTGGAGTGTATTCATCCACGGTGGGAGGTATTCTTCCGGGATTTGTTCCAGCCCTCAATTGCTGGTAGGCCTCTACGGCGACGCATTAATCGGGCCGATATGGTGGGGAGTCTCGATTCTTTCAAGGTAGAGCGTTGTTCGGCTACCATATAAGTCTCAAGAAAATTAACTTTTTCCATAGCGGAGGAAATTGAAGATTATCGAAGTTATCCTTAAGAACATGGTAATATTCTCCGTGAACTTCTGCTAAATTGGGGCATAGTTTATACTCATAATCCTAGTTGGAGTAGGATTATATGACGCTGATTAGGCCGATGTGCTCTCATGCGATCGAAGTTATCCCTAAGAATATTTTTGTGAAAATATTCTTCCTGAACTTCTCGATAAATTAGGAAACAGTTTATACCGTAATCCTAGTTGAGTAGGATTGGGCTTACGCTGATCAAGGCCGATGTAATCCGTGATGATCGAAGTTATCCCTAAGAATATTTTTGTGAAAATATTCTTCCCGAACTTCTCGATAAATTAGGAAACAGCTATACCGTAATCCTAGTTGAGTAGGATTAGCTTAACGCTGATTGGCGCCGATGCATCCAGATGATCGAAGTTATCCCTAAGAATATTTTTTATGAGAATATTCTTCCCGAACTTCTCGATAAATTAGGAAACAGCTTTATACCGTAATCCTAGTTGGAGTAGGATTGGGCGACGCTGATTACGCCGATGTAATCCGTGATGATCGAAGTTATCCCTAAGAATATTTTTGTGAAAATATTCTTCCCGAACTTCTCGATAAATTAGGAAACAGCTTTATACTGTAATCCTAGTTGAGTAGGATTAGGCGTTGATTGGCGTCGATGCAATCCATGATCGAAGATCCCTAAGAATATTTTTGTGAAAATATTCTTCCCGAACTTCTCGATAAATTAGGAAACAGCTTTATACTGTAATCCTAGTTGAGTAGGATCGGGCTAATGCTGATCGGCCGATGCAATCCGCAGATGATCGAAGTTATCCCTAAGAATATTTTTGTGAAAATATTCTTCCTGAACTTCTACAAATTAGAAAATAGTTTATACTGTAATCCTAGTTGAGTAGGATTAGCGACGCTGATCAAGGCCAACGCTATCCATGTGTTATTCTAATAAATTTAATCTTTCCAAATATAGCGAGATGGTAGGAGCCAATCAACTAACCATTTGGCACTTATTTTGACATCCCATGGTTCCCACTAGGACTCCTAATTAGGGCTGATTAGAGTCCTAATTAGAATTGGTTTGGGCCCATTAGAGTTGTTATAAATACCCATACCCTCCTATTCTTCTCCGACCTAGGCCGCTCTATGCTCTATATCTCTTTGTTTTCATCTCGCTCTCGCCTCATCTCCTTCGATCAACGAGGTATGTGTAACAGTGTCCCGCGACGCTTTTTTCTTTTTTTTCTTTCTTTTCTTTCTCTTTGTTTTGTTTTGTGCATGAATAGTGTGCAACCAAGGAGAGCGATGTCAACGACGACCGGATGGCGACGATCGGACGGCGCTACTGGCGCGGCTACAGGCGCTGCTCTGGCGACTAGTCAAGGCTTCGCCGAGCCCGCTGCCATGGCGACCAGTTGGCCAGTCGAAGCTCGCGCTGGCCTGGCGCTGCTGTGTCACTTGGCCGAAGCTCGAAGGCTGCCGGGCGGTTTGGCTGCCGGTATGGTTTTAACCGGCCGTGGCCGGTGGTCTTTCGATTTTTGTTGATTTTTGATCTGATATTTGACCTTTATTTGTTTTTGCGCTGATGTCGCTTCGGAAGATCACGCGGCCCGAGGAGCCGCCCTCGTCTACTCCGCTGGCCTCGGACGACGCATTCATCGCGTCGGCAGATCTTCGTGTTAAACCGCCATTCACAACCCGATTTATAAATTGCATGGCCTTGATTCCTCCTCAGAACGACTGTGATAGCCTCGATTTCTCCTTCGTGAGAATCGACGCCGACGCCTTGATTCCTCCTTTGTGGGGAACGACGCCTATAGCCTCGATTTTCTTCGCGAGAATCGACGCCACACGCCTTGATTCCTCCTCCTTCGTGAGGATCGACGCTATATTTCTCGATGATGGGGAGCGATCGGGCGCACTCACGCCGATGGATAGAATACGCCGCCATTTTATGTAATGGGGTGCATTATCAATCCATCCGTAGGTGTTCTCGGGATCGGCCCTATAAGGTCAGGACTCTATCTCACTAATTTCGTGAGATGAATTCAACGCCTTATATATATATCTCATTGGTTCTCGACTCATTCATTCTATTTTTTTTTTCAGCTGAGTATCCCTCGGTTTAATTTGTGGGGGTGCATAGGTAAAAAAACCCCAAAAATAAATCATCAAGCCTTGTCTCCATCTCAACTTAACTTGGTTTCACGCTTGAATTTTCAGATCATGATATGCAAACTAATAATCCATGAATTAGACCGGGGTGGGCCTGGGCTGACTTGGGCCCAATCAATTTGGGTCTGCCGTCTGCTCTAGCCTTTTGGTGAAGCCGGTCCACATCTGACTGATATAGGGGAAGCCCAGGCCTAGCCTAGGACCGGCCATCTGGGTTGGCCCGGGTCCTTAACCAAGGACCTATGTATCAATATTGTCGATTAATTAGGTAAGCCTATTGGTAGTATATCACAGATATAGACACTGCTGAATTCCTGGGAAATTTGTATGAATATTGGAGTCAAATTTTGTTTATTTCTAGGCTCTCTGTTGTAACTATTCTTGCCTGGCTTCAATAACCTGAAACAAATGGCTTAGATTATCTGTAAACATCCTGAGTTCGTTAAAAGATTAATTAAATGCAAATAGACCCCTTTAGTATTGTCGTTTTGAACTTACTACTTCTGTAGTTTCATTTTGGCATATATACCCTTGGTGAATTTTTTTAATGACCCCTTTATCCTTGGGTAGACTCACTAATTTCATCTAGGGGAAATGTGTCAAAATTGACCGGAAA
>CM022707.1:34079547-34109547 GCA_012295165.1 Asparagus setaceus
CCGACCAACTCCGACTCCGACCAACTCCGACTCCGACCAACTCCGACTCCGACCAACTCCGACTCCGACCAACTCCGACTCCGACCAACTCCGACTCCGACCAACTCCGACTCCGACCAACTCCGACTCCGACCAACTCCGACTCCGACCAACTCCGACTCCGACCAACTCCGACTCCGACCAACTCCGACTCCGACCAACTCCGACTCCGACCAACTCCGACTCCGACCAACTCCGACTCCGACCAACTCCGACTCCGACCAACTCCGACTCCGACCAACTCCGACTCCGACCAACTCCGACTCCGACCAACTCCGACTCCGACCAACTCCGACTCCGACCAACTCCGACTCCGACCAACTCCGACTCCGACCAACTCCGACTCCGACCAACTCCGACTCCGACCAACTCCGACTCCGACCAACTCCGACTCCGACCAACTCCGACTCCGACCAACTCCGACTCCGACCAACTCCGACTCCGACCAACTCCGACTCCGACCAACTCCGACTCCGACCAACTCCGACTCCGACCAACTCCGACTCCGACCAACTCCGACTCCGACCAACTCCGACTCCGACCAACTCCGACTCCGACCAACTCCGACTCCGACCAACTCCGACTCCGACCAACTCCGACTCCGACCAACTCCGACTCCGACCAACTCCGACTCCGACCAACTCCGACTCCGACCAACTCCGACTCCGACCAACTCCGACTCCGACCAACTCAGGCTCCGATCCTGACCCCGGCATCCCGTGCAGCGTTTACGTGCGGTTGGATTTCACGGCAGTTGATTTCATCCCCAGACCCTCTCGCGGACTCTCCCCGCTCCCAAGAAATCCCCAGCCTCACCACTCTCCCCCAAACCCACCTCCCGTGACCCCCGTTCCCAAGAAATCCCCAGCCCTCACCTCTCTCCCCCAAACCCTCCGCCGTGAAATCCTATGAAATCCCTCTCTCGCTCGTGAAACCCAAGCACCGCCGCCTCAAACCTGACTCCCTCTCTCGCTCGTGACCCGAAGCACCGCTGCCGACCAACCCGACTCCATCTCCCTCTCTCGCTCGTGACCCGAATCAACGCCGCCGATCAACTCCGACTCCGACCAACTCCGACTCCGACCCCGACCCCAGCGGCCACTACGAGGTCCTCTCTAAACTCCGCTGCCATTTTTCGTTTTTTTAGTTTACTTCTAGAGAATATTTGTGGATTTTTCGTTTGATCTTCAAGCAAGATATGTTGCTAGAAATGAGGATAATTAACATGATTTAGTTTCTGGTCTTGCAAAAATTAGATCGAGTGACTAGATTGAGAAGACTATTTTAGCGTTAAATAGTGGAGATCTGAAACTAATTTTCATAATCAAGAGATCTGACTCTAATTTTCTAAGCATGAGGAACACATTGGTGAATTATAATTGAATTCTTTTTTTTTATTTTGCCACCCTTTTATCGTGATACTTCTCGAAGTTTTATCAGACATACCCCAATATTTGGTTCAAAATATTTTTGTGTATACACCGCATCCATATGCACCTATTTGCATATACAATACGATTTTCCTGTGAAAGTATATATACATGTAGTCATATCGCATCCCTATCCATGATTAGTAAACAAATATGAATTACCATAAATATCATACTCCATCTATTTGCACTCCTAGTTGAGTAGTAATCATATCGAGCGCCCTAAGCTATCCGCCATATGTTTGCATCGCTAGTTGAGTAGAGTCGATCAAAATGCCTTGCACTGCATTTAACAAAATATTATTAGTTTCGGTCTTGTGAAAATTCCGCTTGAGGATTGCAATGATATGGTAGTGTTTCCTTTTGCCAATTATTATTTTTCAACTTCTATGGATATGCAAACTTCTGTATCTGTAGCCGTGGATCATGGAGTCATCTTCAAGCACTCGTGATGGACTGTTTTGCCATTGTGGAAGGAGGGCTATACTCTCCAGATCTGGAACTAAGACGAACCCTGGTCGATTGTTTTTGGGATGCGCAAATTGGAAAGTAAGTAATTGTGGATTCTTCAAATGGGTGTCTGATGAAGAGGAGTTTGAAGGTTCAAAGGCAGAGCTTGTTCAGACGAAGCAGTCGAGCGTGATGTTGCAAGTTTCAAGAGCCGTGTCAAGTGGAGAAGTGCGGGAAAAGAGAAAGATTGAGATTGATATTATGGATTTGTTGAAGCTTGTTGTATTTGTTCTTTTATTTGGTATTTTTCTTGGATTTGTATTTGGTATTTTTATTGGGTTTGTGCTAAGTAGGGTGTAAGAATGTATTATTGGTTGAGTAAGATTTGTATTTGATATGATAAATGTGATTACGTTTCTACTATTTTAGGGTGATTGAATACTGTATGCTCGAGGATTCTTTAATTTATGCACTCATCTAATTGTCATGCAAGTCGATGTCAAGGTGGATATCTGGGAAAGCCCTAAGAACAAAATGAAACCAAGTGTAAATGTGGGATTTACTAATAGCTTCCTGTCATTTGTGGGTTTCTCATTTTACAATTCAAGTGATACTCTTGGGTTTCTGAATGCCTCCTGAGAACATCAATTCAATGCATGCTCTGAATGCCTATTTTATGTTAATTGTCTATTGCCTGTTTTGAACTTCTTTTATTGTCGCTATGTTTTGATAGTTTGCACATGAAGTCAACCGCACAAATGCATGCATAAAGCAAACTTGTCCTTGTTGAATATCAAATCTCTCAAGATAGTGTTTTGATGATAACAATTTATTCATATTATTATGCACTAACATATTTATGCAGATCTTCACATCAAATAATATGTACAAGTGAAGTGTTGGATGAGTCAAGGCAAAAAGAAATAAAGAAGATATTCTTTGTAATGTACATTTCTATTTCTTTGCTTAGATTCAATTGTACAAGCCTTGATCACTCACATGCACACACATATATATCTTTAGAACACACTAACACATGCTTATGTGTGGATTAACAAAAGAAATCCCTTTGTTAATCAATAGAAGTTAAAGTTAAAGAATAAGTCTAAAAATATATAAGTTATATAATTTTAAGTATTTAGTAGTCGACTAATAGCAATTATAGTCGACTATTCATCTTAGTGTGTTAAAATATAAGTTTACGTTTTTACGGTATAGTCGACTAATCTTCGAGTAGTCGACTAATACATATAGTAGTCGACTAATCTTCGAGTAGTCGACTAATACATATAGTAGTCGACTAATGATAATAGTAGTCGACTAATGAATACTTGAACAATTTTCCGTAAACCGTAAAATTACAGATTAGTCGACTAATACATATAGTAGTCGACTACTAAGAAGTTAACTGTCTATACAGAGTCTGTGTAAACACAGATTAGTCGACTAATATGAAATTGTAGTCGACTACAGATTTTCGACTCTTCAGAATTTGAATTTTTGAACGTTTTTATCAGTTTATATCCGTTTCTTTGGTTTTAAATTGTGTCTTTTCAAGAGATATATATAAGTAAAAAACTTCAGAAAAAGATACACGAAATTCTTATGCATTGATCTAAAATTTTGATATTAAAAGAGAGTTCAAAAAGTTCAAAAGTCAAAAACTGTTCTTGCCATTGATTTTGTAAGGTTTCAAAATCATAGTGGAAAATCTCAAGCGGGATTTGCTTGGGGACTAGATGTACACCGGGGAGGTGGAACCAGTATAAATCTACTTTGCAATTTTTTATAAAACACTATTCACCCCCCCTCTAGTGTTTCATTGAGTTAGATCAACGATCCTACAGTCCTCGGCTGAGAGATTGCGCTTCACATTCATGTCCTTTGGAGTTAATCAACATTGGATTATACACTGCAAATATTCAAAAAGAAGTATTACAAATTGATGTACTTCAGATAATGTATCCAATATCAAACATTACAAGAAAGTTTAACATGTTAAACTAATATCAGGAAAGAATGGATCAAATAATTACAAACAAAAGGACACTCTCAGGAAATAGTTAAATCTCAATTTACAGTGTTTCAAGAGGCATATTTGCTATGAAGTTTCCTCTTGTGAAAACAGTCCTCTAGGTTCGACACCCTTCTGCTCCTACCAACCTCCAAAGCACCCAAAAATCGGCCGCGGACTTCGACTTCATACCTTGGATAATTGACCAACCTGAAAATGATACCTTGTCGCAAATATGGACTAAAACCAAGAGGTTATATCTCAAACAAAAGATAATGATATCACGCATTACCGGGATGTATATATGTAGCAAGAACAAACATACCTTGCCGCAAATACTTACTTGGTTAAAAAGCACAACATTGACACCAAATTGATGTTACTATAAGGCACAAACACACCGAAAACTTTGCAATTTATATAAACAAACCAATCAAGACCTTTAACCCGAAAGTACAAACTAACAATTAAAATGCTCAAAAGGATACCACGGTGACATTTCACAATCATGAAAACATACAATGTCGAACCCAAAGTGTCATAAACAAAGAAACACTCCAAGAAGTATACAAACAACACGTACCGAGAGTTTTAACCAAATAACACCGATAAAACTAACAACAGACGGAGGACGGACATAAAACTAACAACGCACACCTAATATATTGTGCTTCTAGTGGAACATTTTAAATTTCAAACCCTTCTCACCAATAGTGATATGGTTTGCTCGCCAACCTTGATCAAACTTCATGCAAACGTGAGAACTTCATCTATATTAAAAAATTAAAAACAAAGTGCTTCAGACATTAAAAAATCACGTTATATTAAAAAAAGGGCAATGTACAAGTTATTCAGATGTATTAAACATTACCTTCCTCAAAGGAATCTTCTAAATCATCGTGGCTTCATCAATATTATCTTGTTCCATTGAGTCACTAAAAAAGTGATATGATAGCAAGACATATTTAAGATCATTGCACCAACTTAAAAAGTTTAAAAATAATAGCATTAGTATTACTAAAACAAATGATACACTACCTTGATAACTTTAGAGGGCAATTTCTACTATCATGATTTTGTCCTCGCTTCCACACAAATTGCATTTCCTAGGCCGAATTTATGGATCTCCCTCGATGGCTTTAACCTCTTCCCTTTAGGCCTTCCTTTTGTTCTTGCTTGACTTGGTTCATGAACTATATCTTGAGAACACTGCATTCATATAATGTTCTTCCACATCTTGTCCAATTTCTTCATCATTGATGAGTTTCAAACGTTGTACCTTATTAATAGTATCCATCATCATTTCAATGATTAATTCATATGCATCATTAGAAGATAGCCCCTCTTCGACCATTTCATTAGCTAAGCAATTTAGTTCACTAAAACGAGAAGCAAAATTAATTGTGGCATTATCTCCAATAATATTACCATCTCTAAGAACAACCCTTTTTCTGACATTTGGGCACCATCTTTTAGAATATATTGCTCCTAACTCACTATGATTGGTAATTTTAAGATATGCCAAGATATGTCGGCATGGAATGCCCTTGAATTCAAACATGAGACACCTAACAACGGACCATTTTAGTTATTTTGCAATATATAATATGTCTCAATCTTTCATCATGACCACAAAAATTCAATTTGAAAGTACTTTCTCTTTCATTTTCTTTTACCACCAATGTTAGACAAGAAGCTAGAGTTAAGCTCGCCTTGAAAAATATAAAAGATTTTTTTCGTAGATTTGGGCCATTTGTTTTCCATTGACCACAAAGTCTTCAATTTTGGCTTTTTCTCCACGTGCAATGATCTTCTTTAAGCTCCCCTCTCTTTGTCTCGCCAAGACCCTCTCGAAGATGATCACGAAATCATGAAGTGAATTTTTCCTTGATACATGCATTTTAGCAAAGCATTCATCCCTTCACTTCTTTGATCGCTAGACATTCCGCCCAAAAATATTGTTTATGATAAACCGAGCCCATTTTTCACGAATTTCATAGATATCCCTTAGCCAATCATTCGTTTCCAATCCATTTTTCTTAAGAATTGAAACCCAATTCTCTTCAAAAGAGCTAGCAGCCTCTAATCCCAAATATTTTCTTTGAAAGATTTCATAAATTCCGCTCTATAAGCCAATTTACCCAACTTCTCCTGAACTTTGTCCAAGATATGCCAAATGCAAACCCGTGCGAATTTCTCGAAAACCATTTCAATTGCCTTGCATATGCCAAGACATTGATCTGTAATCATGCCCGAAGGAGGATGACCCATTGCTTCAATCCATTTGTTAAACAACCATACGAAAGACTTCGCCTCTTCGTTTGGGATTAAGCCACATCCTAAAAAAATACTTTGCCAATGGTGATTTATGCCTACAAACGGCACAAATACCAAGCCATATTGATTTGTGTTATGCGTGGCATCGAAGGAGACAACATCGCCAAAGTGTTGAAAATTCATTCTAGCAATGCCATCCACCCAAAAACAATGAGTTAAGCGCTTCTCTTCATCAACTTCATAAACATAATAAAATGAAGGATTCTTCTCTTGTTCCGACTTGAAATGATCCAACATCATTTGTGCATCATGACCGCCTCTCCTCTCTCAAATCTCTTTCATAATTTCTCACATCAGTCTCAATGCATCCAATTCTATTAAAACCTCCGCTAGAGTTTTCAAAGAAGGCCATTTGCTTGTTTGTTGGAATGTTCACCTCTCCAAACCGCTTTATCAATGTCTTCTTCAGACTTGTTACCTCACGGTTTCCCCTTAGAAAATGTGTTCTACCCGTGAAGTAATTGTATGATTATGTTCTTCCACTAACTTGTAGACACTCCATATGCCAATGTTTTTGTCTAATTTGAAGCTTAATCAAGGCCTTACAATTTGTTCTTATTGTACCACATCGTCAATTTCCAACGATTTGCTCTTTAACACTCCTTCTTTCGAACAAACATAACTTCGCAAATTAATTCTTTATCCTTCCCATAATTTGTTGTGCTTTTACGGATATCAAAACCTCCCTTTCCGAATTTCTCAGAATTTTTCAAAGATCTTCTAAATTACGAAAAGTCATTCCTATTTTTGGTTTTAAGTGCTCATCAACAATTGGCACAACTAAGTTATCTAACCGAGAGATTTGTTTATCAACAACATGGGAGCAACCATCTTCGCTTCCATTGGATTCTCGCAACATCAATATGCAAAATTTATATTTAGAAAAAATACATTTATATATACAAACAAAAAGTCATCAAAGAACAACGTACAAAAATAAACCCCTAAGATCGCAGCAATATTCTCTAAAAATCCCATTTAAAGAGGACGACATAAATCAATGTATACAATATCTTCATTAACTCATTCTCTTATTCAACAAATGAAACTTCTATTCCGGACTAAACTCTTGAATGAGCTCCATAGTCATACGACCATCATTATGCAAGCATTCTCAAAATTGGAATTCTACATTTTCGTTTCATAGTCGGAGCAATATTCTCTAAAAATCCCATCTTAAGAGGACAGTCATAAATCCAACATTATTCTCCAAAAAAAACCCCTAAGATCGCAGCAATCTAATCTCAAAAATTTCAAGATCAAACGAAAATCCAAAAATATTCTCTAAAAAAGCCCTAAAAATTTCAAGATCAAACAAAAATCAAAAAATGTCAGCGGAGTTTAGAAAAGACCTCGCAGTGGCCGCTGGGGTCAGGATCGGAGTCGGAGTTGGTCGGAGTCGGAGTTGGTCGGCGGCGTTGCTTCGGGCCACGAACGAGGGAGGGAGATGGAGTCGGGTGGGTCACGAGCGAGAGGGAGAGGGAGTCGGGTTTGGGGAGGCGGTGCTTGGTGTTTGGGGCGGCGGTGTTTGGGGGTTTGGTTCGGTCGGGGTCGGTGCGGCGAGCTCGGAGGCGGAGCTTGGGCTGCTGCGTTTGGGTTCTTTGGGGAAGAGAGAGAAGAATGAGAGAAGGGGGTCACAAGGCTTGGTTTCTTTGGGGAAGAGAGAGAAGAATGAGAGAAGGGGGTGATTATTTTAATAGGGAAGAGAGATTGATTGGAGAGAGAGGGGAATTAACTTTTCGCACGTTGCTGTGCGAAAATTTTTTGACTTGAAGAAATCTCTATATATATATATATATATATATATATATATATATATATATATATATATATATATATATATATACACTTTGGAGTTATTCAAGTATCTCATTGCAAAGGTGAAAGTCCCATTATGCAACCAACATGAATTGTTATGACCATTTTTTAATGCATGTGGCTGTCTTTTATGGTGCTAATGCAGAGGCAATCATTGATGCTTTTTGGAAGAAATCAGGTCGTGCGAAGGCGGGATGATTGTATCAAAAGGGTATTTTCAGGTTGATTTTGAGATGCAACTATGTAGGATCATATCTTTTAACTCGCTCCATAGAATCTTTATTATTATATATTTTCCAAAAGATCGGAAAATGTTCTACACATAAAACTAATTTTTTGTTCCAAATAAGTTTCAGGTTCAAAGATATTCATTTTCAAGCTCAACTGCGTGTGAAAATTCTGAGTATCTTTTAGTTTTCTATTTTTTTATAGAAAGTTTCTTTATGTCTATATAAGGGGAACGAATTCATGTAGAGTGGGAAGTTGATTATTCAGAAGGTTTTCATTTCCTAGGGTTTTCTAGGATTTGTGCCATTTTGCTCGTATGAGAATGAGTGTTATCTTTTTTATTACGCTTCCGCTACATCAGTTGGTATCCAAAGCCAGGTTATTTCCTACTATGACCACCAATGGTAACAAAGATAATCAACAAGACAACAGTCTCGAACAGCGAGTTGAAGCCCTAGATCGATGTCTTCATAAAATTCTTAGGATTATGAGGAACTTGACTACTACTATGAACAGAGCCAAAAGGAACATAGTTAACAACAAGGTGCGTACCCTAGGAGTCGCCCACAGCTGACTCACGGCGATCGGTGTTCGTGCTCAGTGTCTACATCAAGATAATGACAGCTCTGTTCGCGGTAAAAGTCGGGATGATTGTCATTGCTTGAATCCGTTACACCTTTATGGGATTACAAACGGATTCAAAAATAACTTGCCTTTTTATAAGGCTTACAATGAAAATCAAAAAATTACAACTTTTATCCTTTTGAACAAACGCCGGATCCGCTTATCGGTCCCCGCCATGGGTGTCTTTGCACTGCGGGGACTTTATTCCGTCCGTGGACCGCCGCGTGATCATGATCCAAAGAGAAAGATCTACACGGTAGACGGGGGTTATCTCACGAAGGAAATAACAGCCCGAAGCGAATGAGATCGACCAAGCGAAATCAAAGCTCTTCTCGAGATCAAAACAAAGTTTAATCTCGAGGAATCACGTAGATCCGAGATCCGATCTCGAACCTTTTGAGGGATTATCTCACGAAGGAGGATAATAGCCCCGGGATTATCTCACAAAGGAGGATAATAGCCCTTTAGAATTCGTTGAGATCCGATCCGTGTCGAAGAAGATCGGTCCGCCCCAAGTTTGGATCTGAGGTGAGAAGGCAATTTGGTAGAGCTTCGCTTCTCCAAAATTTCAGATCTGAACAAATGAGCCCCTACCCTCCTATTTATAGCCCCAAGGCGGAGCTTGGCTGCAAGGCTGGGTTCTTTGGGGAAGAGAGAGAAGAATGAGAGAAGGGGTCACAAGGCTTGGTTTCTGGAAGAGAGAGAAGAATGAGAGAAGGGGTGATTATTTTAATAGGGAAGAGAGATTGATTGGAGAGAGAGGGGAATTAACTTTTCAGACGTTGTTGTGCTTAAAAATTTTCTACGAAGAAATCTCTATATATATATATATATATATATATATATATATATATATATATATATATATATATATATATATATACACTTTTGAGTTATTCAAGTATCTCATTGCAAAGGTGAAAGTCCCATTATGCAACCAACATGAATTGTTATGACCATTTTTAATGCATGTGGCTGTCTTTTATGGTGCTAATGCAGAGGCAATCATTGATGCTTTTGGAAGAAATCAGTCGTCTTGCGAAGGCGGGATGATTGTATCAAAAGGGTATTTTCAGGTTGATTTTGAGATGCAACTATGTAGGATCATATCTTTTAACTCGCTCCATAGAATCTTTATTATTATATATTTTCCAAAAGATCGAAAATGTTCTACACATAAAACTAATTTTTGTTCCAAATAAGTTTCGTGTTCAAAGATATTCATTTTCAAGCTCAACTGCGTGTGAAAATTCGAGTATCTTTTAGTTTTCTATTTTTATAGAAAGTTTCTTTATGTCTATATAAGGGGAACGAATTCATGTAGAGTGGGAAGTTGATTATTCAGAAGGTTTTCATTTCCTAGGGTTTTCTAGGATTTGTGCCATTTTGCTCGTATGAGAATGAGTGTTATCTTTTTTATTACGCTTCCGCTACATCAGTTGGTATCCAAAGCCGTGTTATTTCCTACTATGACCACCAATGGTAACAAAGATAATCAACAAGACAACAGCCTCAAATGAAGTTGAAGCCCTAGATCGATGTCTTCATAAAATTCTTAGGATTATGAGGAACTTGACTACTACTATGAACAGAGCCAAAAGGAACATAGTTAACAACAAGGCACTTCTGAGTCGCCTACGTACCGACTCTACACTACGACGGTGTTCGTGCTCGTCTACATCAAGATAATGACAGCTCGTCACGGTAAAAGTCGGGATGATTGTCATTGCTTGAACTGCTACACCTTTATGGGATTACAAACGGATTCAAAAATAACTTGCCTTTTTATAAGGCTTACAATGAAAATCAAAAAATTACAACTTTTATCCTTTTGAACAAACGCTCGGATCCGTTTATCGGGTCCTCGCTTGCGTGGGTGTCTTTGCCTGTGCCGGGGACTTTATTCCGTCCGTGGACCGCCGCGTGATCATGATCCAAAGAGAAAGATCTACACGGTAGACGGGGGTTATCTCACGAAGGAAATAACAGCCCGAAGCGAATGAGATCGACCAAGCGAAATCAAAGCTCTTCTCGAGATCAAAACAAAGTTTAATCTCGAGGAATCACGTGTAGATCTGAGATCCGATCTCTCGAACCTTTTTGAGGGGATTATCTCACGAAGGAGGATAATAGCCCTGGGGATTATCTCACAAAGGAGGATAATAGCCCTTTAGAATTCGTTGAGATCCGGATCCGGTGTCGAAGAAGATCGGTCGTCGCTCCCAAGTTTGGATCTGAGGTGAGAAGGCAATTTGGTAGAGCTTCGGCTTCTCCAAAATTTCAGATCTGAACAAATGAGCCCCTACCCTCCTATTTATAGCCCCAAAGCGGATAACGGGTCAAAACTGGGCCCAAAAGCCCGCCTAGCCACTTTCAAGTGGCTCGGCCTTGGACGAGGTGGATCGGTTGTTTTGAGTCTAACTCTCTCGTCCGATCTCCGATTGATGCAATTCAAGATGCGTTAGAAAGATGGAGAGAAGAGCTATAACCTTTATGTTTTGAGCTTCCTCAGATTCGAAACATATCATGGCCAAAATTTGTGAGACATCATTGGTGTCCTGCAGGTGTGAAATACCGAACCCTGCCTGTTGTTTCGCTCTAACTCTCTCGTCCGATCTCCGATTGATGCAATTCAAGATGCTAGAAATCTGGAGAGGATATATACAACCTTCCATAGCCGAGCCATCCATGGTGGGAGCGAGACACACGTGGTGCTAAGTCTTTTATGGGTATCCTGCAGGCGTGAAACAGCCTGGACCCTCTCGGTTGTTTCGGCTCTAACTCTCTCGTCCGATCTCCGATTGATGCAATTCAAGATGCTAGAAAGCTGGAGAGGATATCTACAACCTTTTATAGCCAAGCCACCCATGGTGAGAGCAAGACACACGTGGGGATAAGTATTTTATGGGTACCCTGTAGCTCATGGTTGAGTCGTTTCTTCGTTGTTTTGCCGTTCCCATTGACTCGTATGCTTCACCGATGTGCTTATTGCGCTTTGTTCACTTGTTTTATGCATTTACATTGTTGACGGTCCGTCAATCATCAACTCACTATCACGAGTTACGTTCGGAGACTTATAGGCAATTTTACACGTCTATAGATACCTCCTCCAAAGTGTTTCGGTCTCGCTCTTTTATAGAAGAAGCCGAAATACTTTGGATATGATAGGCCCCAACCTTCAGTCGGTATAACGGGACCTGAAAATGGCTTCGAATCTTGACTTCTCCAATTCTTTCGGACTATCCAGTGCTTTGTAGGATGACTGAAAGTATCGCGGTGCTGCATTTATTGTCTGACCGCTATTGAAGTCTTGAATCAAAAACCGATGAATGAATTTTCTTATTTTAGCTTGCGTTGGTGAGTTGTAGTCGAACTGACCATCCAATTTTGTGAGGCTTAACCTTGGATCGGCGAATTCTCCACTGCGTCGCTTGGCGTAGAACTGACCATAGCGGGAGGAGATTGAGGGTTCGTCCTTTAATCGGTGAACTCTCTACTGTGATACTCGTTGTAGGACTGACCACAGCGGGAGGAATTTTCTTGAGATGTATCTTTAGATTGGTGAACTCTCTTTTACGACGCGTTGACCGGCATCAGGAATTTTTTTCTTGAAACCCAATCGGCGATTTTTCATTGTGACGCGTTGTCCGGTGTCGTAAGTCAGTGGGAGTAAATTGGGGTTTGTCGAGTTATCCTTAAGAATATTTTATAGAAGATATTCTCCAGGAACTTCTCAACAAAATAGGAAGTAGTTTATACTCATATACCTTTTTGGAGTAACGGAGGAGCAGTTTAACCTCTTATACTCATCGGAGGAGAGGGAGCAGTTTATACTCATATACCTGTCGGAGTGTCGGAGGAGCAGTTTAACCTCTTATACTCATCGGGGGAAAGGGAGCAGTTTATACTTGTATACAGCCGAGTGTGGAGGAGCAGTTTAACCTCTTATACTCATCGGAGGAGAGGGCGGTTTATACTCGTATACTGCCAGTGCTTGCCATTCTTGTTTGGCCTATTTTGGCGTTATGGCCGTCCTGAGGCTTGGATGTTATTCTTGAGTAATACAAGCCTTGGTGGGTGATGAACCCTCTTGTGGTACGCCACGGTACTTTGAATCCAGTATTGCTAGCTTCCTCCTGATTCATGATAGGTGGCAGCTTGATTTTATTGTTAGCGAGGAGATATTTGAAGATGGCTGGGACTTCATCATCATCGAAAGAATACTCCTCCTGGAATCTCAGTTTAGGAGTCCTTTGTTGTCTCCAAGGTTCTTTGTTGATGAATGTCATCAGCGATTCGATGCTTTAGCCGTCGGTTGGCTTCTCGGCCTTCTTCCTTTTGAGGCGTTGACTTGCTCCGCTCTTCAGTTCTTTCCATATCTTGGGCGGTACAACCCCCAGGACTTCCAAGACATTGATGGAAAGATTATTGTGGCACGTCCGCAGAATAAATTCCTCTGTGACAGGATCCCTGCAGTTCATAGCCTTGTTGCGGAAGCGTTTAACAAAGCGTCAGCAGACTCCCCATCCTTACGCTTCGTCCAAAGGGTTCGATCGACACTTCAATGTCGTCGTCAAAGAAATTATTGAGGAACAAGCTTTCCATGTCGTCCTAACTATTGATGCTCCCTGGCTTGAGACGGCGGTACCAATCGAAGGCAGCTCCTCGAAGAGTGCCAATGAATGACCGAACCATCAAGGGCTCGTTACGAAATAGCGCCAAGTGAGATTTGAAATAGACCAAATCTTGAGTGGGGATCCTTTCCGTCGAGCGGTATGAAGTTAATCAAATTAAACTTCGACGGATACGGGATCGACTCCCACTCTCTTAGTCTGGGGCGTGGTATCGGTCTTCTTTACCTCTTGGCGGAAATCAAGGCGTTGACCTTATCCTCCAGCTCTTTCATCATCTCATCCTCGCCTGCATTTTCCTTCAGACGATTTTGAGGAGGAACCATGGGACCACCCCCAGAGTTTTGATTATCTGGGTTGCGATCTTCGTCCCTGTCTGAGTCACTTTCCTCTTGATCGGCGTTATTACGACGACTTGTTTCACCCTGATGATTCGTCTGAGCTCGGATTTGCTGGTCATGCATTTCTCTCATCTGCTGCATGGCCATCTCCATTTCGAACTTGAAGTTCTCTTTCTGCCTGGCTAGAGCGTCCTGAATTATTTGGGTCACCTGATCAGGAGTGACCATGAACGCGTCCCGAGCTTGTCCCATGCTGGACATTGTATCGTCAGAGGCGATTGCAGAGCAAGCATCAGAAAGTTCATCACTCGAGGATAGTCCTTCATGGATCTCCGGGTAATCCCTATGTCCGACGGCTTCTAGTTGGAGCTGAGACATTCGTTGAGCTATCCCTGAATCAATTTTTCTTCCAGGAGAAAAGTCGGGATTAGAGACTTTTGAAATGATCGCCGACTTTTCTTTGCTAACCATGTTGATGGTGACTTCAAGGAATTCATCATCACGGAGGAGGATTTTCTCACGGTAGAAGCGTTTTGGCTTGGCTTCGGCGCCGGTGGCAAGTTCTTGAACATCGAGACCTTTTGTAAAAGCGGTCACGGGGCGACTACATTTTGGCGATCTGCCGATAAGTCTCCGTATTGAGAGTGGGGCTGGTTTCTTGAACACTCTCCTTTTGGGATTTCTTCACACCCGGCGATGGTGCGGCTCATTGGAGCAATCCATCGCTTGTTGGTCGCGGTACCCCAAGTATAGCGTTGTCTTTTGATAGACCGTCTTCTTTTGGGGATGAAGAACCTTGTTGACATTCTCGGGCTTATTTGTTGTCGCCTTTGAACGATCCAAGGTGGCATCAGGAGTCGCTCGTTTAAGACCACCTCCTTGCGAGCATGGAGTCTTAACGGGCTCCTGGGCCTCGACATGAACCCCGAGTCTAGAGGCGACTGGAATTCTCTTATGTACGGCGCATGAACACGTACATTGAGGTGTCCTGGTTTGTTTGGATGCGACAGGACACCTTTGGGTAGTGATCGGTCTGACGGCAGTGCATATGCGACCCCCAATCTCGGGCGGCTTGGACTGCGTCGGCGTTGGAAGGAGGGTTCGGTTGTATTGCCCTCTGATCTTTGTGTCGTCTTAGGCTTTGGCACCCAAACTTGACGGGATTTTTGTGGTTTTTTGACCACTTCCCTCTTGTTCAAGTCTCGTGTCTTTCTTGCAAGGCCTTGAGCTTGAGGCGTCTGCGGCAGCCGAATCGCGCCCGAGGTCGAATGAGTCCTCGACGAGAACCCATTCGTCGGTCGATGGCTTGGAGGAATTGCAAGCGATTTGGCGGCGGCGCTTCACGGACTCCAAGTGCATAGTAGCGAATTCCATCAACCTATTCTAAGGACCTTGCAAATTGGCGAGCTTGGCGTTGGCGTGCTGGCGTGCCCTCTTCGTGAAGTCGACCGTTGTGATTTGAACCCACGCTTCTGGATTAGGAATGAAGTCGTGAGGGAGATCTCGACAACGATTGAATGAGGGTTGTCTTCTTGCCCTCCTCCATGAAAAGGCCTTCTTTGGAGGCAAGATCTCGATCAGCGGTTGCGACACGGCGATCTCGGATCGAGATCGTTGGCTCCCCTGTGGTCGCCCGGCTTGTTCGCGGTAAAAGTCGGGATGATTGTCATTGCTTGAATCCGTTACACCTTTATGGGATTACAAGCGGATTCAAAAATAACTTCGCCTTTTATAAGGCTTACAATGAAAATCAAAAATTATAACTTTTATCCTTTTGAACAAGCGCTTCGGATCCGTTTATCGGTCCTCGCTTGCGTGGGTGTCTTTGCTCGTGCGGGGACTTTATTCCGTCCGTGGACGCCGGCGTGATCGTGATCCAAAGAGAAAGATCTACGGTGAAGCGGGGTTATCTCACGAAGGAAATAACGGCGGCGAATGAGATCGAAAGCGAAATCAAAGCTCTTCTCGAGATCAAAACAAAGTTTAATCTCGAGGAATCCGCGATAAGATCGAGATCCGATCTCGAACCTTTTGAGGGATTATCTCACGAAGGAGGATAATAGCCCGGGATTATCTCACAAAGGAGGATAATAGCCCTTTAGAATTCGTTGAGATCCGGATCGGTGTCGAAGAAGATCGGTCGTCGCTCCCAAGTTTGGATCTGAGGTGAGAAGGCAATTTGGTAGAGCTTGGCTTCTCCAAAATTTCAGATCTGAACAAATGAGCCCCTACCCTCTCTATTTATAGCCCCAAAGCGGTCACGGGGACTACATTTTGGCGATCGCCTGATAAGTCTCCCGTATTGAGAGTGGGAGCTGGTTTCTTGAACACTCTCCTTTTGGGATTTCTTCACACCCCCAGCCTGATGGTGCAGCTCATTGGAGCAATCCATCGCTTGTTGGTGCGGTACCCCAAGTATAACGTTGTCTTTTGATAGACACGTCTTCTTTTGGGGATGAAGAACCTTGTTGACATTCTCGGGCTTATTTGTTGTCGCCTTTGAACGATCCAAGGTGGCATCAGGAGTCGCTCGTTTAAGACCACCTCCTTGCGAGCATGGAGTCTTAACGGGCTCCTGGGCCTCGACATGAACCCCCAGTCTAGAGGCGACTGGAATTCTCTTATGTACGGCGCATGAACACGTACATTGAGGTGTCCTGGTTTGTTTGGATGCGACAGGACACCTTTGGGTAGTGATCGGTCTGACGGCAGTGCATATGCGACCCCCAATCTCGGGGCCGAGGCGGCTTGGACTGCGTCGGCGTTGGAAGGAGGGTTCGGTTGTATTGCCCTCTGATCTTTGTGTCGTCTTAGGCTTTGGCACCCAAACTTGACGGGATTTTTGTGGTTTTTTGACCACTTCCCTCTTGTTCAAGTCTCGTGTCTTTCTTGCAAGAGCGCGAGCTTGAGCGGCACGTGCACGACGCTCAATACGCCTCGTGGTCGAATGAGTCCTCCTGACGAGAACCCATTCGTCGGTCGATGGCTTGGAGGAATTGCAAGCGATTTGAGGCGGCCGACGCTTCCTGGACTCCAAGTCTGCATAGTAGCGAATTCCATCAACCTATTCTAAGGACCTTGCAAATTGACGAGCTTGGCGTTGGCGTCGCCTTTGACGTGCCCTCTTCGTCGAAGTCGACACGTTGTGATTTGAACCCCTGGCTTGCTGGATTACCGGAATGAAGTCGTGAGGGGAGATCTCGACAACAGTTGAATGAGGGTTGTCTTCTTGCGCCCTCCTCCATGAAAAGGCCTTCTTTGGAGGCAAGATCTCGATCCGCGGTTGCGACACGACGATCTCAGATCTGAGATCGTTGGCTCCCACTGTGGTCGCCAGCTTGTTCGCGGTAAAAGTCGGGATGATTGTCATTGCTTGAATCCGTTACACCTTTATGGGATTACAAACGGATTCAAAAATAACTCGCCTTTTTATAAGGCTTACAATGAAAATCAAAAAATTATAACTTTTATCCTTTTGAACAAACGCTCGGATCCGCTATCGGTCCTCGCTATGGGTGTCTTTGCCTGTGCCGGGGACTTTATTCCGTCCGTGGACCGCCGCGTGATCGTGATCCAAAGAGAAAGATCTACACGGTAGACGGGGGTTATCTCACGAAGGAAATAACAGCCCGAAGCGAATGAGATCGACCAAGCGAAATCAAAGCTCTCGAGATCAAAACAAAGTTTAATCTCGAGGAATCACGTAGATCTCGAGATCCGATCTCGAACCTTTTGAGGGATTATCTCACGAAGGAGGATAATAGCCCTGGGGATTATCTCACAAAGGAGGATAATAGCCCTTTAGAATTCGTTGAGATCCGGATCCGGTGTCGAAGAAGATCGGTCGTCGCTCCCAAGTTTGGATCTGAGGTGAGAAGGCAATTTGGTAGAGCTTCGGCTTCTCCAAAATTTCAGATCTGAACAAATGAGCCCCTACCCTCCTATTTATAGCCCCAAAGCGGATAACGGGTCAAAACTGTGCCCAAAAGCCCGCCTAGCCACTTTCAAGTGGCTCGGCCTTGGACGAGGTGGATCGGTTGTTTTGAGTCTAACTCTCTCGTCCAATCTCCGATTGATGCAATTCAAGATGCGTTAGAAAGATGGAGAGGAGAGCTATAACTTTTATGTTTTGAGCTTCCTCAGATTCGAAACATATCATGGCCAAAATTTGTGAGACATCATTGGTGTCCTGCAGGTGTGAAACAGTCTGAACCCTGTCGGTTGTTTCGGCTCTAACTCTCTCGTCCGTTCTCGGAATGAGTTGATCCAAGATGCGTTAGAAATCTGGAGAGGATATATACAACCTTCCATAGCCGAGCCATCCATGGTGGGAGCGAGACACACGTGGTGCTAAGTCTTTTATGGGTATCCTGCAGGCGTGAAACAGCCTGGACCCTCTCGGTTGTTTCGGCTCTAACTCTCTCGTCCGTTCTCGGAATGAGTTGATCCAAGATGCGTTAGAAATCTGGAGAGGATATATACAACCTTCCATAGCCGAGCCATCCATGGTGGGAGCGAGACACACGTGGTGCTAAGTCTTTTATGGGTATCCTGCAGGCGTGAAACAGCCTGGACCCTCTCGGTTGTTTCGGCTCTAACTCTCTCGTCCGTTCTCGGAATGAGTTGATCCAAGATGCGTTAGAAAGCTGGAGAGGATATCTACAACCTTTTATAGCCAAGCCACCCATGGTGAGAGAAATACACACGTGGGGATAAGTATTTTATGGGTACCCTGTAGCTCATGGTTGAGTCGTTTCTTCGTTGTTTTGCCGTTCCCATTGACTCGTATGCTTCACCGATGTGCTTATTGCGCTTTGTTCACTTGTTTTATGCATTTACATTGTTGACGGTCCTTCAATCATCAACTCACTATCACGAGTTACGTTCGGGGACTTATAGGCAATTTTACACGTCTACAAGCTCAGGTCTGAAAGATTTTACAAAGTTTGAGGATGTGACTGTTCATAACAATGGGAGATATGATCCTGATTACCGCGTTAGGATTAATGATCCTCTCTTTGGGGTAATCCTAATATTGAAGAATTCATGGATTGGCTAAATCAAATCGAGAAGTTTTTGAGATCCAATCTATTTCTCATGAAAAGCAGGTTCCTTTGGTTGCTTACAAGTTGTGAGGTCGAGCTGCAGCAAGGTGGGAACAACTACAAGTCAATTGGACTCGCCAATACAAGTTGCTGATTCGTACTTGGCATCATATGGAGAGGGAGTTGCGATCGGGATTTCTACCGGTGGACTATGAGAATATTTTATTTTCTCAACTTTAGCATCGTCACTGTTGGTACCCCCCCCCCCAAAAAAAAGATTTTTTATTAATCCCTATATGAAAATCAACACGAGTCTAATTTCACATCAAAACAGGCGAATTCAGGACGAAGGAGATCTCTCTGCTCTCACTAGTATTCGGTTACCACAGTAACCGTTCGCTACAGTACACACTCGAGTGCTACAAGAAGCCGACTTCAAACACGGTCCCGGTCGACCGCCTACTTGCGACCCAAATTTCTTCTAGTCGCCCCGCTACAAAGACGACTAGTGCTACAAGATCCACTGGGTGCTACAAGAAGCCGACTCAAACGCAGCCCCACGACCGCCTACGATACCGGCCTCTTTCTAGTCGTCCTGCTACAAAAGACGACTAGTGCTACAGTATCCACTCGGGGTGCTACAGTAAAGCCGACTTCAAACACGGTCCCAGTCGACCAGCTACGGTGTTCGGCCCTCTTTCTAGTCGTCCTGCTACAGTAGACGACTAGTGCTACAATAGACCGACTCGAAAGGCGGTCGTAGTCGAGCTTCCTCCATCATTCGGCAATCGGTGCTACAGTACCACTTGGTTGCTATAGTAGCCCGACTCGACTGCTACGGTAGACCGACTCGAAAGGCGGTCGTAGTCAAGCTTCCTCCATCATTTGGCAATCGGCGCTACAGTACCACTCGGTTGCTACAGTAGCCAGCTCGAAAAGCGGTCATAGTTTAGCTTCCTCCATCATTCGGCAATCGGCGCTACAGTACAACTCGGTTGCTACAGTACCACTCAGCTGCTACAGTGCCCGACTCAACTGCTACAGTAGACCGACTCGAAAGGCGATCGTAGTCGAGCTTCCTCCATCATTCAGCAATCGGCGCTACAGTACCCGACTCGACTTCTACAGTAGCCCGACTCTGCTGCTACAGTAGACCGACTCGAAAGGCGGTGTTAGTCATCCTGCTACAGTAGCCGACAACTACAGTACCTACCTGCTGTAATAGTTGACCTCGAGCCCCGCGCCAATAACAAGTCACCATCACAATTAATGGCACTGTCATTGTCATTATAGTGCTAGCCACATGGCCTTTATAACCCATTACCTATGCCTCAGTGTTGACTCATGTCACACAAAGGCTGACATGTGTAAAACTAGTGATGAAGTGACCAAACTGCCCCTCTCTCATTCCTACAAAGAGAGAAACTATTCTCAATGCAAAGGGAAGCCATTTTCTCTCCCTGCACTATGCACACAAGAACAACTTACTGTTCATTTTCTTCTCCACTCAAGCTCAAAGTACTGACTTGATCGTCGAAGGTACAACGGGGAGGTCAAGCCCCGTCCTCTGACGAGCTTTCTACTTGTGCAGGGGGGAGATCGGCCGAGCTCAAAACCGGAGAACCCAACTCCAACCACTAGCAGTTTCTTCCTTTGAGCAGGACGCATCACCTCTCCTCCAGCCAAGCGATTCGGAGAAAGAAAACGAATCCTCATCATCATCATTATAAACCTTAAATCAGATTTGACCGAATTGACTATGTGATTTTTTACGCATCAACAGTCACTAAGTTATTGAAGTGGTCCCACAAAATGATATATCAAGGAAAGGACTTGCAAGCAGAGACATGCCTTCTTGTTGAATAAGGCTGGCATTGAAACAATTCAAATCAAATCCTAAATGATTAGGATTAGAAGTTTGACCTGGCTAAGAAATTTATAATTGAAATTAAATTCCAATTAGAAGAGAATTAGGATTTGAATAAATTTTAAATATATCATGAGACAGGAATCTCTTAGGAATTAGAATTGATCAAAGGAAGGAACCCTACATTAACTCAAAATAGGAGGAAAGAAATCTACGAATACCACTTGAGAGGTTCATTATATTATGAAAAGAAAGTAGTTAAGAAAATGAGGAAAAAGAAAAGGAGAATACTATTGTGAGGTTCACAAGAGAGAGGTTATGGTTCTTGTGAGGATTTATAAGAAACCAGAGGGTTACTCTTGTGAGGTGACAATGAGAGGACAGTGAAATTGTATTCTTCTTCTTCAAGTTAATAAACTATTCTTCCTTCTCCTGTCGACGTAGGCACATTGCCGAACCACGTAAGTCTTTTTGTTTTGTGTGATTGTTGTTTATTTTAGATTATTTCGCTATAAAATTAAGGTTTTTCTAAAACCCTAGAAGTTAAAGCCTTTGTTCGGGATCTAAGGTCGACTGGTTTCACAACACTTCTTTGGATTGCAAACAAGAAAATCTAATTATTTCACAAGAAATGACCACTCAACTAAGTCCAAATTCTGGATCGAGAGTTCTCCAATTTCTCTTTTAGATCATTTACATGTCCAATCCAATCCGTCGCAGAAAATCTTTCCTATGATGTTGATATATCTCTACGCCCATCCAACAAAATCGCAAGCTTGATTGAGGACAAGCTAGTCCGAGATAATTCTGATATCTTATTCGATGACATTCAAGTATTTGATTGCCGGAAGTTTGTATGAATTCCAAGAATACCGTCACGACTTGAGCAAGTATCTTAAAGAAATGGAGATAGGTGTTAGATGATGCAGAACGCACTGTGGATATATTCATGGAGAAGCTGGACCGTCAAAAGTCCAAACGCGGGCCCGACAGAGGAAAATAATTTGCAACAAAGAACGAGCCATATCTCCCAAACCATACATCGGAATTGGACGAATTATATATGTAAATCATGTATTTTTTTGAGACAGAGTCAACCAAACCCATCATTGTTAGGTTTTCCACTATCTGTTTCACGAAATTCCCTCCGGATTGAGAGATATCAGAGTTTTTGTTAGTTTTTTAGTATTTTAGGTAATGTTTTAGGAGTCTATTTTGATTAGGAAATAAATCCGGTTTGATTCTAAATTTGACCGATTTGCTTCCCCAATTATAGGGAGTCTTTTAAGGAGAGTTTTGTTATTTTTATTTTTGGTAAAGTTCAGGTCTTAGTAGGAGTCTTGTTTATTTTCTATTTAAGCAGAGGATTGGAAGCCCTAGAGGCATAACTTTTTCATCAATAAAATTTCTCTTTTAATATTTTTTTCATGGATTCAAAGTTCTTCGTGGATTCGGAGATTGTTCTTTGTGGATTTAAATAGCACCCATTGGTGCATTCCAAGATTTTCACTTCCGTGATGCGTTATTAGACGCCAAGATTTTGGATTAATTGAAACTTGGATAGTTTTTTATTTTGATGTCATTAATCAAGGCAAGGAGAACACATATTCCTTTCAGAAAGATAGCATTCAGTTACATTTGCTTCCTTACAAAGTGAACATGGTCCAGCAACGAAACCGGAGGGTTATTTTTTCCTTCTTGTGCAGGGTTTGGGTGCCGAAAAACATCATTGAAGTTGTTTGATAAGGGCAATCTAATAATGGATCATATTGCGCAAGCAACCATTGCATGTGTTCAAGATGAAGAAGCCAAACTCGAGGACGAGTTTTATTCAGAATGTTTTCTATTCCTGGGGTTTTCAAGGTTTATGTCGTTTTGCTCGTATGGAAACGAGTGTTATCTTTTCGATTACGCTTCCGCTACATCATGTGCAAATTACAAGGTCTTTACGATTATCTAATTTGTGCAATTGTTATTTCGACCATATATGTTTCTTGTTTTTAGATGTTCTTCTCCTTATAGGTTAGACTCCAATGATCGTTGGGGGACCTATATAATATATATGTGCTATCTATATCCAAATATGGTTTAGTCACTTTTTTTTATAACTCAGCCCAGAATTAAACTCAAGACTATTGGGAGTCATATTAGAACTTCTCAACCGTCCGGATTACTCGCAGTGGGCATGTTTTAATCACATATGAATACTAGGTTGAGCAACACTTGCACATGTTATCTTCAGTAACACTTTTCACATCTTAACTCGTACATAAGCACTTGTCTCATTGAGAAGAGGTGATTAAACTGTTAATATCAGAAAACATAAACGCTAATCAATTAGTCGAAGGAGCAAAGTTACCAAATAATAAAAATATATAAACGTACTAAAAAAAAAACCTCAAATTTTGTTGAAAAAGAGACAAACAAGAGGGCATGTTTCAAGCTCACCGACTGCACCAAAACTCCCACACAAGAAGACACCAACTAACCCACAAAACAGTGCTTACTGGCACCAGAGCTCGTCAGAGTCCGTTGAAGGTAGGTGACCTCAGAATCCAAATCTCCATCAATCGAGCCAAACTCGGACGGTAACCTCACCGAGTGACGTGACCGGATCCGATCCTACCCCGTGACACTAGCGATGCTGAATATATTTGCTTGCTTAGGTGGCCTTGGTGGCGGGATCGTGGCATCCCAAAAATACATCCATTAAATGCAAAACGATAATGTAAAAAATATATTTTAAAAAGTTAATTAATAAGACAAATTGCAGAAGACCCCTTCCAACATTGATACCTCTTGAGTAAATTTTGCAACTCTGAATTTGGCCAAGCGTCTAAAATCAATGGAGAGTGGACTAGTTTTAATTATTTATACTTATCAATTTCAAGCCAAAAAATAAAAAAATAAAGAGAGAGAGAGAGAGAGAGAGAGAGAGAGAGAGAGAGATTGATATCAAAGGGAATGAATCAAATTTATCACAAAATTAATAAGGTTTTTTTTTTAAGGGAGCGACTCCTAACTTAGGCCCTATTTCGCGTTACTATCCTTATTTACTCAATTTTTAAAAACCACTCTTATCTATAATTCCTTTAACATGGAACCACCCATGAACTTTTTACATCCAATTTTCTATCCAAAAATAAAAACTATAGTTTGATTATTTTACCCCTACATATATTTAATTATGTTTATCTTTGGGTATTAAAGTTAAATACCCAAATTATTTCCATTTTAACTTTAATCAAATAAAATTTTTCTTTGCCCAAAAATACCTAGAGTCTACTTCAATTTTCACTTTGCTACCACAAAAAAAAAATTCCAAAAAAAAACGTCAAAGTTCAATAAAATTCAACTTGGTTACCGCAAAGTTCAATAAATTTTCTTCTTGATAACCTAAATTTCAATCAAATTTAATTTTGATATCCAAAGTTCGAAATATTTAACTTTGATACCCATCGCTCAACAAAATAAATTTATATAGGAATAAAATTGTCAAAGTATAAATTTTTGGATGGAAAATTGGATGGAAAAGGAGAAGGGTGGTTCTATGTTAATGAGATGGCAGATAGGGATGATGTTCTAATAATTGAGTAACTAAAGGTGGTAACGTGAAATAGGGCCTAAGTTAGAGGTGATTTCATGGGGAAAAAACGCCAACTAATAAATCGTCGGAATTAAAATATTGATTTGTGTGCTTTGTACTATGTTGATTTCTAATGGTAGGATCCTTACACAGGATAGATTGGTGCATTTGGGTAATCTCCAACAGAGATCATGTGTGTTATGTTGGCAGGCCCATGAGAGTATTATTCATCTTTATTTTCATTGTCTTGTTTGGAAGAAATTGTTGGCGTGGCTTAAGGTTGACAGGGATCCCTTGCAAATGGACTGATGAGTTGAATTGGTTTTGCCATCTGAGAGGGAGGAAGAGTTGTGAGCATAGAGTATTTATTGCATCTTTTGCTGCCACTATCTACTATGTTTGACGAGCATTAAAAAAACTGATATCATATCAAGAGTTCTTCATATGCACCTACATCTCCATGCAAAGGAGTGGGTTCTTCGATTGTAGGATCCAGTTTTGTTATGTTAGCGTGTGGTATAGTTTGTAATTGAGAGTATTGTTTCGATTTTGTTATTAGATGAGGTAATAGGTAATGTTTTGTGGGGGAGTCTTCAAATTAAGATTTCACCATAAATTCTCAGATGGTAAATGAAAATTTCAGTTGCAAAAAAACAAAGGACAATTTAATTAATGTTGAGTATTATTAGTTATTTGATTGGAAACTATTTACTTAATTTCTGTCAAAACTTAATTGAACAGAACCATTTATCTTCAATTAATTCTATATATGATGATGAAATAATTTACAATTTAAAGGCAAAGAGAGGACGTATTTTTGTTGGATTCCTTGTACGCTATTAAATTGTGATAATGGGAATGGGATCTGATCCACCATGAGCTGTTCCACACAAGAACAGCCATTGGATTCTTCTGCTATCTCCTTTTACAAATAGCACCCTGGCTATTAACTAAACAACAAAGTTGCATAATTTGTATGATAATTGCACGTGGAGCTGGTCATGTAAGCTTAGCCCCAACGCAAAGGTAAGTTTTTCACCTAGGTCCACCCGCGTCCGATAAAAGGAGAGCCTCCATCAAAAGAAACGAAAGGTTAAAAGAAAGCTAACCCTCTTCACACGAGACTCTCACACGCTTTCTCTTCTGTCCCATTCTCTGTCTCCAGTAATAATTATTCAAACCCCCCTGTTAACGTGTTGTTTGGTTCCTTTTTTTTTTCTTTTTTTTTTAACTTAACTGTTTGGTTCCATTTGTTTTACTGCATTTAATAAATGCAGCTGTAACTATAGTTGCGAAAAGAACTCCGATAGTAACGGACGAAAAATGCACAAATTTGTATGCAAGTCATAATTGTAATTTGTTACTCATCAAAATAGGTTTAAACAACTGCCTACAATTATAATGTATATTGCAATTTCTTTTTTTTTAATTAAACCAAAAAACTGCAATTTAAAAGCATGCAAACAATTTTTACTATAATTCACCAAACAGCCCAGAAAGCTCTAATTCCCTAAACTCTAGTCCTTGAGAAAAATACGAGAGAAAGGCTAAAATATGAGGGCAGATTTACAAAGAGAGCGTGGTACTAGGTCCTCTTGATAATTTTCCCGCAGCATCTAATGATCCAAAAGTGTACTCAGATGCCCACTGTCTCCTCTTTCTACAATAAAAAACGTACACTCTCCCCACCTTCCATCACAAAGACCAGCAAAAAGATCCTGACCACCGCAGCTACGTATCTTATCATCTCCACCCACCAAATCCTCAAATTTACATTTCTCCCCCAAATTCCATCTCAAAAAAACTCATTAATATAAATTTCAACAAAAAAGTAACACGACGAAAACTGTACATAACCCCAGGAGAACCGAACAAAAAAAAACCTAATTAAATTAATCAAAAATACATCTAAAAAAAAGGGAAAATTACATCAACAGACCTCTCTTTCTCCTAATTTACATCGCCGCCCGCATCGCCGCCTGGCTGAGGAGCATCAACATGGGCCGGATCCTCGAGCCACCGGTCCATGGGCCTACACTCATTCTTATGCTCATACTTCCAGTGAAGAGCCTGACACGCTCTGGAGCAGTAATTCACAAGCCCACAAACTGAGCACCTCCTGAACTCATGCCGTCTCGTTTCGGGCCGGCCGCAGCCCGAATTCGAACACAACCGCAGCCCGTCGCAATCCGACCCGACCCGATTCAACTCGAACCACTCCACCAAGAACCTGTTCGCCGGGTGGACCTCCGGCGCCGGAACATTACATCCGAAATCGCTCAGCAACGGGCAGTGGGGCCCGGCAACACCGCCGATGGCGTGGCGGTGGGGCCGGCAACCGAGCGAGGGGAGGACGGCGGCGAGCTCGCGCGCGTTGGCCTCGACGAGGAACCGGCGGCCCTCGGCGACGTTCTGCCTGACGCCGTAGCCGTCCTGGAGGCAGTGGCCGAGCTCGCGGAGGGCGTCCACGTGGCCGAGGAATGCTGACCTGGCGCAGAGGGCGACGCCGGCTCGGAGGTCCTTGTCGTTCTTGCAGCCGCCGCTGCCGTTAAACTGGACGACGGCGAGGGCGTAGAGGGCGGCGGCGTGGGACCCGATAGCGGCCTTCGCCATCAGAGACGCGCCGCTGCCGCGGTTTTGCAGGCAGTAGAATTTGATCTGAAAATCATTAATATAACATCAGATTTGTGTGGTGCTTTTTTTTTTTTTTGTTTTTTTACCGACTTGGAAATATTTTTATCGGACAAGTTGTGCTTACCATGCCGAGAACATAGCAGGCTTCGAGGTTGCCGGAATCTGCACAGCGCTTCAAGAAGCGGTGAGCTTGCTCCGACCAATTCTTAGCTCTAACCGCCAGCGATTTCGCCGATGCTTTTGCCAGAACCATAGGATTCGCTCCTAATCCGTTGAATCTCTTACATCTGAAATAAACAAAAAATATTCAATTTTTCTACAGAAAATTTCCTCCCCAAATGGAAAAGATTGGAGCTTTGCTGCTTGTTTGATTCTTACGTCATGAGGATGTTGACGAGATCGGAGGGGCAACCAGCAGAGGAGCTCAGCTTGCAGAGGACACAGAGCACAAGATCGTCCGGCAACCCATCGAAGAAATCGACGCCGGCGACCGGCGCCGCCGCCTGCCGGAGCTTTTTCCTGCGGAAACCACCACAATCTTTTAAACCCAGCTCTTCCCTTCTCCGTTTGCCCTTAACGGCGGAGACATCGAGTTCGGGTTTCGGGTAGAAAAACCCACTTCTGGTTTGCATCGCGAGGATCCGATAAGGGCGAAGGAATGAGGATTGGAGAGATTTGGGAGGAACGCAGACAGGAGTTTGGTTATAAATACCCTCAAACACTTGGGGGGGAAAGAGGAACTGACGATTTTGCCCTCGGTGCAGGATTTTGTGGTCAAAGAGGGTTGACCGCATGCCGTGGTTGCTTTCAGAAACGGAAACCCCGTGCCCTTTCCATTTCCGTAATTTTTTTTTGTCATTAAAAAGGAAATGGATTTATATTTTCTGTTTTAATAATAATGGGTTTGTTTTGCGTTTTAGTCCTTGGAAAAGTTTGCATTGCCGTGTGTAATTTTTGTTGAACATGTAATTTCAGAGAGAGCGGAGGCAGTTAAAATTTCAGGGTCAGGAAGTTAATTACGGTTACATGATAGAAACAGAATGGAGGTGGAGGGAAAAAAAACAGTTATAACGGTTTTAGCTTGCTAGAGGCCAATTCTTCACCGTTGGAATCAAAAGTAGAAATGCACATTTTAGAGGTATTTATCACCGTGATATTCATTTTATTTTATACACTTGAAAATAAAGAGTAAAAGGAAGCTTGATGTGTCTTCTCGCAATCTAACTTGTTTTGTCTAATGTGACATATTAGTGCTATTACTTTGATCATCAACATATTCAGATTATAGCTAATAACTTGAATTTGTACGGTAAATTGGTCAACATCCTCTAAGGATAGACTGACCTTGTTTGCTCTGAGAAAAATTATGATTATTCTAAAAATAATATTCAAAAGAAAAGTGAACACAACATATGTGAAAAATTAACTTTTACATATGTGGAAATTTAACTTATATATGCTTTATTACGTAGAGCTTTAATTGGTTTGATCTAAATTCTAACCATCTTAGTTCACGAATATTTTCTTACACATTAACATAAAAATCTCTTCACATTTTATAGAAGACTTGAAACCAAAGGTTTCAGAAGAAAAGGAAAAAAATGATATAATCTAAATTAGGTTTTACTTAATATGTTTTTATTTGATGGTAACCCCCACTAAACTTCCGGAATTGATGGGGCGCATGAACTTTATTAAGAGATACACAAAAGAATAAGGCGACTGCATGCATACCCCTCAAGTAGAAATACTCAAGTACAAATAAAAGGGTCTTTTTTCTCATGTATATTATATACGTACCCCTCAAATTATATGTACTTTTAAAGGTTAATTTCACAAACTGCCCCCTCCTTGAACTTCGGGGTTTTACACATTATTTATATCACATAACTCCTTAAACTTTGGGATGTCTCACAAAACCCCCTGAACTTTAAACTTTTCTCACTGGACCCCCACATTTATTTGGCAAATAAATAAAATTTTATTGAGAAAAAAATTCAAAATTCAGGAGAGGAGGCATATTGCTTATCCTCAAATGATAAATTTTGAGATTATTTTCTCTCAAGAACATTTTAGTTATGTGCAAATTACAGGAGAGGGGTCTGTTTGAGAAAAGATGAAAGATTAGGAGGGTTTTGTGAGAGACACCTAACTTCAGGAAAGTTATATGAGATAAACAAAATTCAAAAGGTTATGTGAAAATCTGCCAAATGTTTAATGGGTCATGTGGAATTAAGCATTTCTTAAAATTCAAGAGCCACTTGAGTCATTATAACAAGTTATTTTACCTTTTATTTGTTGATATAAATGAACAAATGGAGGATTTATTTATAAATATGCTTTGAAAAGTTGTTAGAATGCACACATTTGCTATCGTGTGAGCGAGCGCGCGAGTGGGCAACGCGTGTGCTGATCTGAGCCAGCCCGAACATTACGAATGATACAAGACTTGAATGTTAGTCAATGCTCGTTAATGCTTATTACTAACATTCAAAGCCTTAAATTCAGGAGGTTGTGTGGAAATCCGCCCAATGTTCAATGGGTCATGTGAAATTAACCATTTCTTAAAATATAAGCGCCACTCGGGATGGTCCGGTAGGTCACATGGCAAAGCCATGTCGCTCCCTCGTGAAGGCCAGGTTCGATTTCGTCAGCCAAAGGCTATCAATATATATATATATATATATATATATATATATATATATATATATATATATATATATATATATATATATATATATATATAGAGAGAGAGAGAGAGAGAGTAAAGCTCATATAAACTTAAGTGGATAGGAGCCCTTTGTCATAACTTCTTTATCCATTGATTTTGCATTGAGATTTGTGCTAGCATGTGATACAAATAAAGGCACAATTTTCAAAGATATCATTGATGTGTAGCACAAATCTCAAAGCATAATGAATGGATAAAAATTTTGGTGGACAAATGCTCCTATCC
>CM022707.1:34112047-34339227 GCA_012295165.1 Asparagus setaceus
CAACTTTTTATCCACTATCTTGCCTTGAGATTTGTGATGCACAAATCTCAAAGTGGCTTTTATATCTTTCACGGATCCCAAAGCAAGATGAGTGGTTAGAAAAGTTGGTGCACCACTATTCATCATGAACTTAAGTTCATAGAGCCTTGCTCTATATATATATATATATAGAGAGAGAAGAGCTCCTATGAACTTAAGTTCATAATGAATAGTGGTGCACCAACTTTTCTATCCACTCATCTTGCTTTGGGATCCGTGAAATTAAGATATGCACAAATCTCAAAGGTGGGCTTTATATCTTTCACGGATCCCAAGGCAACATCAATGGATAGAAAAGTTGGTGGATGACTATTCCCTATCAACTTAAGTTTATAGGATATATATATATATATATATATATATATATATATATATATATATATATATATATATATATATATATATATATATATATAGAGAGAGAGAGAGCTCCTATGAACTTAAGTTCATAATGAATAGTGGTGCACCAACTTTTCTAACCACTCATCTTGCTTTGGGATCCGTGAAACATATAAAGCCACTTTGAGATTTGTGCATCACAAATCTCAAGGCAAGATGAGTGGATAAAAAGTTGGTGCACCACTATTCATTATGAACTTAAGTTCATAGGAGCCTTGCTCTATATATATATATATATATATATATATATATATATATATATATATATATATATATATATATATATATATATATATATATATATATATATATATATATATATATATATATATATATATATATATATGCCACTCGAGTTATTATAACAAGCTATTTTACCTTCTATTTTATCCTCAACCTAGTTGTAAAAAGAATCTAATATTTTGTTGTAATTAAAAGTTTGTAAAAATGTTCAATCTATTTTGTGTTAATTTAACTAAAACTAAAATTAAATAATTACAGTGCCCTTATTCCTAGTTTAACTTATTCTTTGTTAAATTAATAAGTCATTGCTTAAGTCATTGATCTTTATTATTGTTATCTCATTTTTAATGCATTAATATGGATAGTTTTAAGAAAACATAGACCACATAGACGTAGCTCACGGGTTAACAAATAAAGTTAATTTATTCAAAGTTCTAAATTTAAATTGTAAAACTTATCACTAGCTAGGGTGAAGTAGTGAACAGGAAAACGGTATCATGTGGTTTGAGACATGCCTCACATTTTTGTTTATATTATTGTATGAATTATTTTTAAATTTTATTTTGCAGTTGAAAGTTGAAGTTAGTTGCTGAAGATGAGATGAAAAATGCCGTCCAAGCTAAAATTATCCGCAGAATATGTGACCACTAGTAATTTACTAATTTCTAATTTATAAAATCAATAGGTCGCTTTCTCCTTTTAGTTCGAATCAAAAGGCATTAATTTCACTAATCATAAACTCTGGTAAGAATTAGTAATGCCGGCAATCGCTCTCTCTCTCAAAACTGATGAAAACTTTGTAATCATATACAATTTCTCCAAGTTCCTTTCGAGCAGTTATTACCTACGATAAAATTAGCATAATAATGCAAGTGATTAGTTTGAATTTGTGCTTTTGTTAACATCCGTACGTCTCATATGAAAGTGACAAAATCTAGTTTAATCCAGTTATAATATTTTTAAATAAATTAATTATTTATTAGATTTCATGATGTTTGGTTACTCAGTGAGAAATTCTTATGGGTGATATAGTTTGGAAAGGTTAAGAAAAGTGACGATTTTAGGATTATCAATGTCTTTGCTATTGCAGAAATCAAAGAGATAAAATTTACTGGAGAAAAGATAAGCTTCTATATTTCTATTTCCAATTTCTTTGGCGTAATAGAGTGGTGAAAATGATGTGATGACAAGTACAAATCAATTATAACTCTTTAAAACAAGTGACTTTTATGCCCAATTTTAGTCTTACTAATGTTTGACTGGCTTCCTAAATAACGTGATTAAGAAAACATTTTGTTCTTAAGTTTTACCAGTGTAAACTAATTATTATTTGGATTTGCAGTAAAATATAGTGCTCTCATAAATTGCAAATCTAACTCTAAATCATGTTGCAAGACTGAGTTATCAAAATTTACATATTAAAAACAACACTATGATTTTTCGCTCAAAAAATATGACAAATTGACAATTTAGTTTTAATTTCTTAGAACCAAAAAGATTATGGGTATTTTACCAATCCAGCATCTCACCATCATTTTGGACAAAGTTACTTTAATTTAGAAACTACCAATATATTGTTATTTCATAACGTTACCAAGGTAAGCAAACTCCCAAATAAACACTACAAAAGATGCAAGACACAAATCCAACAACTTATTCAGTATTGATGATGATTCCTCCATATAAAATATTTCAAAACTAGGCAAGTATATTGACTCCTTAATGATGAGCTAACACTTAGCATTAATTGTGGCTTAATGTGCTTTAGCGTCCAATATTAGGAAAAGTGACGCATTTGATGTTGTTTATGTTCCTTTGGGAGGCGCCGGCATCATGTCACGTCGCAGTAAAATAAAATAAAAATTTGATAGTTTTGTTCTGTCGAATTAGTGTAATGATAAATTTAGGGATTTTGCAATATTAGTCTGTTAAATATTTCATATTCTAAATTTAGTCCCTAAAATCATATAAGTGACTTTTATGCCCAATTTTAGTCTTACTAATGTTTGACTGGCTTCCTAAATAACGTGATTAAGAAAACATTTTGTTCTTAAGTTTTACCAGTGTAAACTAATTATTATTTGGATTTGCAGTAAAATATAGTGCTCTCATAAATTGCAAATCTAACTCTAAATCATGTTGCAAGACTGAGTTATCAAAATTTACATATTAAAAACAACACTATGATTTTTCGCTCAAAAAATATGACAAATTGACAATTTAGTTTTAATTTCTTAGAACCAAAAAGATTATGGGTATTTTACCAATCCAGCATCTCACCATCATTTTGGACAAAGTTACTTTAATTTAGAAACTACCAATATATTGTTATTTCATAACGTTACCAAGGTAAGCAAACTCCCAAATAAACACTACAAAAGATGCAAGACACAAATCCAACAACTTATTCAGTATTGATGATGATTCCTCCATATAAAATATTTCAAAACTAGGCAAGTATATTGACTCCTTAATGATGAGCTAACACTTAGCATTAATTGTGGCTTAATGTGCTTTAGCGTCCAATATTAGGAAAAGTGACGCATTTGATGTTGTTTATGTTCCCTTTGGGAGGCGCCGGCATCATGTCACGTCGCAGTAAAATAAAATAAAAAATTTGATAGTTTTGTTCTGTCGAATTAGTGTAATGATAAATTTAGGGGATTTTGCAATATTAGTCTGTTAAATATTTCATATTCTAAATTTAGTCCCTAAAATCATATAAATTACTATTAGGTCCCTCATGTTAAGTTATTTTGACTTGGTCCCTCAAATTATAGAAACTGCTATTAGGTCTCCAACTTTTAATTTATTTTAAAAATTTTCCTCAAATCAATAGTAAAATTATTAATTAAAGTTATTAATTTTAACAAACTATGAAAATTGGGGAATCTAATAAAATTTGTGATGATTTGTGGGACTAATTTCCTTTAATTGCTACTTATAACTTAAGAATTGGGGACCAAATCAATGATTTGAGGGAGTAATTCAAAATAACTTAAGAATTAAGGAACTCATAGAAATTTTAATGTTTTGAGGGAGTAATTTCAAAATATGGAATAAGGGACTGATGGGGAAAACCCTAAATTTAATTATTTTTCTACGGGATTAGGACTATGCTTGGTTTTTAATTCGGATTTTAAGAGGAAAAAGGTCAGTTTATGTATTAGAGAATAAGAGTGGATTAAGAGTTTAGGTTAGGAATAAGTTGAGGATGATGACATGGATAGCTTGGTAGATGAACCAACATTTGACACGCCAGGTAGGATGGTGATGTGGAGGGAGGAATTTAAAAAATTTAACTCCAAGTTACGGCAATGTTAGGGCTCTTTAATGCATTATATTATAATTATTTTAGAACTTATGAAATGGAGTGAGGGAAAGAGTTGTAACCTTTGTACTATATTTTAATTTTAATTTTAAATTTTTTGATAATTTAAGTGTTTGTTTAAAGGTTAGTTTACTTGATTACAATCCTCTCCAAAATGATGTTTATATACGTAATTCTTTAGTTCATCTATGATGCACCTTAATATAGTATGGACACAGAGGACCTAGTAAACCGCAAACTTTTTTTTGCCGTCCAAATAGTAGATTCCTAAAATTTCGAACACAGCATTATTTTTTCCCAACACTACCGACCTCCTCATATCTTTACAAGTATTACGTCCGTGCCCACATTAAGGTCTGATGTATTTGGCTTGCATATGTAGTTTTATTTTTGTATATTTCACTCTTCTTATGAATATGACTAGACAAATGCCTAATACCAACAACCAATATCAATTGAGCGACTAAAAACATCGTGGGTAGCGCATAAAATCATTATATTTGTTGCTTATGAATATCAAAATTAGCACAACACCTTTTGAATGGCTCAATTCATCTAAATGTAAAACCATGACAGCTTTTTTAGTTCTTAAAAAATGCAAATAGTCGGTGTAAATTAAATAAAGGAGGGATTAGTTGAGGTCATTTAACTCACAAAACTGAAAGCTCAGTGCTCTAAAAGTTACTTTTCGGAGAACTAATGGCAAATAATGTAAATACTTACCAAAAAATTATTGTATATTCTACTAACTATGTACTACCTCATAACTGCTTTTTCTTTGGTAGCTACGTGGTTGTTGCGATAACACTATTGTAATCTAGGGCAATTTTGATTTTAATCCCTAAATGTCTGATATTTTGAAATAGTCCCCAATGCTTGAAATTTTGAAATTAGTCCCATAAATCTCTTAGTGTTTCAAAATTAGTCCCGAAATCTTCATATAATGAATTAGTCCCTCAAATTTCTTAAATATTTTGATAATAATCCTTTTAGTTAATTTTGGTAGAAATCCCCAAAAGATTTAAGTTTTGTCTTAACCCTAGATAAATTTTACCAGAAAACCCCAATAATGGTTGATTTTTTTCTAGATTTTTAGGGGTATGTTTGTAATTTTGAACTTTTAAGGAGATTATTAGTTTTTGTTGCATTTTTATGCTGTTATTTATAATTCTTAAATCTCTTAGAGGGTTGTTTGCAATATTCAAATTGTAAGAGTTTCTATGCAATTTTAGATTATTTAGGAGGAGGTTTGCAATTTTGGAATTTTCAATGGATTAATTGTACTTTTCATATTTTTATGGATTTGTTTATAATTTTTATATTTTTACGAAAAATGTTTCTATTTTTGTATTTTAGTGGTCTATTAGAAATTTTTGATTTTTCAAAATTTTTTTTTGTAATTTTGGGTTTAAACGGGTTGTTTGGGTTGATGGTAATTTTGAG
Source organism: Asparagus setaceus (assembly GCA_012295165.1). Classification (NCBI taxonomy): domain Eukaryota; kingdom Viridiplantae; phylum Streptophyta; class Magnoliopsida; order Asparagales; family Asparagaceae; genus Asparagus; species Asparagus setaceus. The sequence goes on from CM022707.1 coordinate 34,117,503, forward strand.
ATTTTTACGAGGTTGTTTGTAGTTTTGAATTTTAAGAGTTTGTTTGCAATTTTCAAAATTTTCAAGGTTTTTACAATTTCAAAATTTTCAAGGTTTTTACAATTTCAAAATTTTCAAGGTTTTTACAATTTCAAAATTTTCAAGATTTGTTTGTAATTTTATGATCTTTTAGGAATTGTTTGTTATATTTTTATCTTTTAGAGGGTTGTTTATAATTTTTATATTTTTACGAAAAATGTTTCTATTTTTGTATTTTAGTGGTCTATTAGAAATTTTTGATTTTTCAAAATTTTTTTTTGTAATTTTGGGTTTAAACGGGTTGTTTGGGTTGATGGTAATTTTGAGATTTTTACGAGGTTGTTTGTAGTTTTGAATTTTAAGAGTTTGTTTGCAATTTTCAAAATTTTCAAGGTTTTTACAATTTCAAAATTTTCAAGATTTGTTTGTAATTTTGAACTTTTAAGGAGATTATTAGTTTTTGTTGCATTTTTATGCTGTTATTTATAATTCTTAAATCTCTTAGAGGGTTGTTTATAATTTTTATATTTTTACGAAAAATGTTTCTATTTTTGTATTTTAGTGGTCTATTAGAAATTTTTGATTTTTCAAAATTTTCAAGGTTTTTACAATTTCAAAATTTTCAAGGTTTTTACAATTTCAAAATTTTCAAGGTTTTTACAATTTCAAAATTTTCAAGATTTGTTTGTAATTTTATGATCTTTTAGGAATTGTTTGTTATATTTTTATCTTTTAGAGGGTTGTTTATAATTTTTGTATATTTTAGTGGTTTATCTATAATTTTGAAATTTTATATAATTTTAGATTTGTCTAAGAGCTTTTGTAATTTTAAAAAAATTGCAGCTAATTTAGTTTTAGATTTTCGAGAAGAGTTTTGAAATTTTCATACTTTAAGGGGTTGTCCATAATTATCAATTTTTAGGAATTATTTGTATTTTTAAAATTTTATGGGGCTTTGCAAATTTAATAATTTTAGCGGGTTGTTTGTAATGGTTTATGCTATTTGTAATTTTTTCTCAAGGACTATTTTGAAATTTTTAGATTTCTTCGTTTGAATTTAATTTGAATGTGTACAAATTTTCATAAATGGTTTTATGTAGAGAGTCTCAACATAAGTTTTTCTTTAATTTATATTTATATATATATATATATATATATATATATATATATATATATATATATATATATATATATATATATATATATATATATATATATATATATATATATATATATATATATATATATATATATATATATATATATATATATATATATATATATATATATATATATATATAGAGAGAGAGAGAGAGAGAGTTATGGATAGCTATAATTTGATTATGGCTACCAAATATTTGATTATTAGAATTTAGGTTATTTGCATATATACCCTTAAATCATGTATTTATAAAAATAACCTCTACAAATTAATATTTACAAAACTACCCCTCAAATCATTGACTTTGTGAAAAATACCCTAAAATCAACAAATCATTAACTTGGTGCTAAAATTTTGACTATTATTTTGATAATTTTACATTGCGATTACAAATTAGCTTATCAAAGTTAATGATTAAATGCTTTAAGGGTAATTTTTCCAAAATTGATGATTTGAGGAATAGTTTTTGAAGTCTGAGATTTGGAGGATTTTTATAAATATCCATGACTTAAGGGGTATATAAGCAAATAATCCTAGAATTTAATTATGGATATTTTATTGATGATAATCTTAGGTGAAAATAATATTAGTGTTCACATGTCATGGGATGGAGATACATATGTCTATTTATGATATACGCATTACGCTTTCGCTTTATGCTTTAAACGCATACATGCTTTTTATGTCTTTAGGAGTATTACCAATTCTTATTATATATAAAGGGGAGGGATATGATTATTATATATTTTGAATTACAAATAGCTATAATTTGATTATGGCTACCAAATATTTGATTATTAGAAAATTTAAATATATATAGATTTAATTTGATGATAACTCTTAGGTTAAAATAAGATTATGTGCCTACTGCCATCTTTTGATAGGATAAAAGAAACACGTGAATATTTATGATACAACACATTAATTTTTGTTCCTTTAAAATGACATATGTTAGTTTTTATGTCTTTAGGTTTTATGTCTTTAGGTTTTATGTCTTTAGGTTTTATGTCTTTAGGTTTTATGTCTTTAGGTTTTATGTCTTTAGGAGTATTACCAATTCTTATTATATATAAAGGGGAGGGATATGATTATTATATATTTTTGTAATTTTGGGTTTAAACGGGTTGTTTGGGTTGATGGTAATTTTGAGATTTTTACGAGGTTGTTTGTAGTTTTGAATTTTAAGAGTTTGTTTGCAATTTTCAAAATTTTTTTTTGTAATTTTGGGTTTAAACGGGTTGTTTGGGTTGATGGTAATTTTGAGATTTTTACGAGGTTGTTTGTAGTTTTGAATTTTAAGAGTTTGTTTGCAATTTTCAAAATTTTCAAGGTTTTTACAATTTCAAAATTTTCAAGGTTTTTACAATTTCAAAATTTTCAAGGTTTTTACAATTTCAAAATTTTCAAGGTTTTTACAATTTCAAAATTTTCAAGGTTTTTACAATTTCAAAATTTTCAAGGTTTTTACAATTTCAAAATTTTCAAGGTTTTTACAATTTCAAAATTTTCAAGGTTTTTACAATTTCAAAATTTTCAAGGTTTTTACAATTTCAAAATTTTCAAGGTTTTTACAATTTCAAAATTTTCAAGGTTTTTACAATTTCAAAATTTTCAAGGTTTTTACAATTTCAAAATTTTCAAGGTTTTTACAATTTCAAAATTTTCAAGGTTTTTACAATTTCAAAATTTTCAAGGTTTTTACAATTTCAAAATTTTCAAGGTTTTTACAATTTCAAAATTTTCAAGGTTTTTACAATTTCAAAATTTTCAAGGTTTTTACAATTTCAAAATTTTCAAGGTTTTTACAATTTCAAAATTTTCAAGATTTGTTTGTAATTTTATGATCTTTTAGGAATTGTTTGTTATATTTTTATCTTTTAGAGGGTTGTTTATAATTTTTGTATATTTTAGTGGTTTATCTATAATTTTGAAATTTTATATAATTTTAGATTTGTCTAAGAGCTTTTGTAATTTTAAAAAAATTGCAGCTAATTTAGTTTTAGATTTTTCGAGAAGAGTTTTGAAATTTTCATACTTTAAGGGGTTGTCCATAATTATCAATTTTTAGGAATTATTTGTATTTTAAAATTTTATGGGGCTTTGCAAATTTAATAATTTTAGCGGGTTGTTTGTAATGGTTTATGCTATTTGTAATTTTTTCTCAAGGACTATTTTGAAATTTTATATAATTTTAGATTTGTCTAAGAGCTTTTGTAATTTTAAAAAAATTGCAGCTAATTTAGTTTTAGATTTTTCGAGAAGAGTTTTGAAATTTTCATACTTTAAGGGGTTGTCCATAATTATCAATTTTTAGGAATTATTTGTATTTTAAAATTTTATGGGGCTTTGCAAATTTAATAATTTTAGCGGGTTGTTTGTAATGGTTTATGCTATTTGTAATTTTTTCTCAAGGACTATTTTGAAATTTTTAGATTTCTTCGTTTGAATTTAATTTGAATGTGTACAAATTTTCATAAATGGTTTTATGTAGAGAGTCTCAACATAAGTTTTTCTTTAATTTATATTTATATATATATATATAGAGAGAGAGAGAGAGTTATGGATAGCTATAATTTGATTATGATTATCAAATATTTGATTATTAGAAAATTTAAATATATATAGATTTAATTTGATGATAACTCTTAGGTTAAAATAAGATTATGTGCCTACTGCCATCTTTTGATAGGATAAAAGAAACACGTGAATATTTATGATACAACACATTAATTTTTGTTCCTTTAAAATGACATATGTTAGTTTTTATGTCTTTAGGAGTATTACCAATTCTTATTATATATAAGGGGAGGGATATGATTATTATATATTTTGAATTACAAATAGTTATAATTTGATTATGATTATCAAATATTTGATTATTAGAAAATTTAAATATATATAGATTTAATTTGATGATAACTCTTAGGTTAAAATAAGATTATGTGCCTACTGCCATCTTTTGATAGGATAAAAGAAACACGTGAATATTTATGATACAACACATTAATTTTTGTTCCTTTAAAATGACATATGTTAGTTTTTATGTCTTTAGGTTTTATGTCTTTAGGAGTATCAGTTATTTCTCATTATCTATAAAGGATGGATATAACTTTTGATGAACTTATGATTAGAAATGCTGAACATACTATAAAGGTTGTACTATTTTTGTACTACCACTAACAATGTGTGAGTCATAATGGACCACACTCTTTTGTTTGTGATAGTACGAAAATATTATAGCATTCATAGTACATTTATCGCTATTCTTTCTAATGGCTATGGGTCGAGCCAGCTAGGATGACAAATGACAATCTATATGTTGCTTTTAGCTTTAGGATCATACGGGAATCCTTTTGAATACGTGGATCACATAAGAGTTCCATATTTGGATTCGTATCACTAAGCAAGCTAAATAATTTTTAATGAGTAATTGATCAATGTCACATTTGGAGCGAAATAAGATTCATCTCATTTAGATCCAACTATATTTTACGTTGATCGTCAGCTACGAACTCTCTCTTCCATTATCATGAGTTGGGGTAGACAATACTGGCAATAAATATAGCGCATAACACCAGCAGAGTTACAATTGGACAAACACTTGAGAGGTGTCTTACATCGGTTATTAACTCTAAGTAAGAAATAACAAGTCAACATAAGCGATGAATTGATGGTGCCTCAGACGTCTATCACATCATAGATGGTGCTTCAGTCATCTACAATAATCAGGTCGAAAATAGCATAGACTTAGATGGTGCTCATAAGCATCTAATACTCCTCGGAATTATGGAGCACCACCTTAGGTGGTGAAATTGACGCCTATTGTAGACGTTGATTAGGAAAAAGAAGAAGTGAGAACTTGCAAGAGAAAAGATTGATTGGTATCCTTCTTTAAGGTTAGTGAAGATCTCTCCCCGTTTCTCGTGAACGTAGACACATTAACCACATAAAATCTCGTGTTTTCTATGATTGTTTTTTCTTTTCTTTTCTTTTCTTTTCTTCATTTTTTTGGTTCAATTGTTTGTTTTTTAGTTCATCATAAAGCTTTTCCCGCACTTAATCCTAACAATTGTATCAGAGGAGCGTCAATTGTGAAGGTAAATCACAACAGTTCCTCATATAAGGGATAAAAATTGCACAAATTATGGAGCTAGAAAATAAACAAAACAAGTTGAAAAGCTACAATGTGCTCTCTTAAGTCCGATTTGGATAATCTATATGTCAAGAGACAATAAATTTCTATTTATTAAATCATATTTGTTTATTATTTACGGAATAACATAAATTTATTTTGAGCAATAGTTATAAATATGATTCGTGAAGAATAAAGAAATAATAATATATTAAGAGAATTATGATTTTATCAATTATAAATGGCATAAATAGATGACTGTAATTTTGGAATTATCTCTTTATGAAATAAAGGATCCACTTTCAATTTACCTAGGGGCAGTTGGTTTCTTTACTTTGAAGCAGAGGACCTTTCATCTGATTGACATAAAAGAATGCGTGCAAACTTGTTTCTCTTCTTTCCTTAGAGCTATAGAGTCAGAGAGCTAAGACAGCACTTAATTTATTTCTCTCCACCTTTATTCCTATTTATTTGAAGAACTATTGGTCTCTTTAGATCTCCCATAGATTTTGTTTGTTTTTTCGTCTGACTAAGACAGCCTAAGCTCTTATCTATCACTCAATTTTGTTGATCGGATCCACTACGAGACAAATATGCAATCTAAGTATGTGAGCTCCCAATCCCTTACGCTATCCAAATTCCCCTCCTCATGCACTTTATTTCCCCACTTGCTTATGGGATATTATATCATAGGCCTTTTGACTTACAAGTCTTTGTCTAATTTTCAAATTGTGCATGTTATTATTCTTTAATTGTCTACTTAAAACTCCAAATGTACAGAACTCACTCCAAAGAATGTAGCTACTTACACATTTTAAAAATATACAAAACTCATCTGAACTATTGAAAATCTCATAATCGATGTTAACATGTAGAGCGATAGGTCTGAATTATGAAAACCATTGATGTTGATGATTTGGGAGGATAAAACACAACAATCAGATCATATTTCTTAGAGTTTATATTCTCTAAGCTGTTGTTGTTTATGATATTTTCCAAATAAGTCAAGGGGGCTCAGTATTATTTTAAATTTCTCTAATTTATAAAATTAGAAATCAAGAAGATGTTGCGCAAATCCCCCCAAAGTTCAAGGGTCTTTGTACTCTTTTTTGTATTTGATTTGGTAAGTGAAGACGAACAGATTAATAGTGATTATTTGATTAATTCAATAGTAAAATACATGAATGTCAACTAGCATAACATCTAGTAAGGAGGTAAATTATTATTTAATTAGCTATATTCTTCGTGAGTCAAATTGAGTCTCCAGCGCACTAACAAAAGTTAAATACTACTCTGTCGGGAAAAGAATGCAAACTAGATTTTGTTTTGACTTTTGCAAAACATAGATCAATAAGCAAATATAGAAATTCACAGAGAGCAAACTTCAAGACATACACCAAGATATTTGTGTTTGGATTAAAATAAGTTATTCTAAGCCCACAGTTGCCCAAAAATGATATGAGAATCTATCCATCAATCCTCGCCCATTCTGGTTCATGCGACGTGGTAGTACTAAGTAGTAACTTGAGCCAAAAGGTGATTGGTCACCTGCTCAAGGTATTGACGTGTCACTTGCTGAGCTATTGCTTGCAATTCTTGGAGATATGGTAATTATAAGGGAATAAGGGCTTCATGTGCAAGTGGTTGAAGTTGGATGCAAAGGAATCCGCTTGAGTGGTGCTAAATCTAGTTGCCCAAACATGAACCAATAGTAGTAGATAATAGTTAAAGGTGAGTGGAGGAGGGGTAGATGTGATGGTATGAAGATTTGAGCCAATTTTATTCTTTTTATTTTCCTTGGTAGTTCAGATACTTTGCATTGATATGTTAATTATGTTATTAAGATGTTTGGTAACTTCAAATTGAATTTTTGGTAATAGATGTGTGGAGTACACATGTAAGTATAATATTAAATCGAAAATTAGAAAGGATAATGAATTTAATATAAATATAAATATGCCGATGGTTATCAAGTTAAGATTTTTGGTATGGTTGGTGTTCAACGACTATTCAGACTCATTTAACTTTCGGAGAGACCTGATTACTCCAACCAAGTGATATTAGAGTCAATTTGTGACCAATGCGAGAATGAAATACAATTGCCTCTGTTCTATGTTTTTCGATTTAGACCGAGTCAGCGGAGGCCCCTTCCACTTGGCTGATTGAGGTATAGTGTTAAATAAAGAGGGAGTTTGATAGAAACTCATATGCTCGTAAGAATTTTTTTTAATTTTATAAATTCATATATCCGTACAGCCATGCATATGGAAAAAATTTAGAAAGAGTAATGAACTAATTAGATAGAAAGTTGTGTTTAGTCCCCTAATAGATTAAGAATTTGGATTTGATTGGTTCTCGATCTCTGTTTAAGACCTATTGAGCTTCTAAAGGGACCTTTATTTCCTCAACACTAGCCACTTAGTACAAGGAAAAAAATAAACATGAAATCGAAATATGGAAGTATTATACATCCGATCTAAATAGGAAAAAAAGTTTCTCTTGTGGATGGACCTAGTTTTACCACTGTGAGGCAGAAGACATTATTATAATATTGTAATTTCACTCATAAATAAATTGCTAAATGACTCATTAATATTGCAAAGTTTGGAAGGTTTCAGATTTATTTCAGATATTAAAAACACATAGAAGAACAAAGGAAGCATATGAAATAGAATAGAATAATTAATGTTAATTAGGAAGTTGAAAACTTATATGTCTACTTTATTGCCGAGTGTTGCAATTCTGCAACTAGTGACATTTATTTTGTTAGTATATTATAAATATATAGTATAGATTGATATACATTAAATATCACTCTTTATAGATTCAACCTACGGGTGCGAAGCGGTCCGGATATATCTAATCCGATCCTACAACCGTATTTGAAACGGATGCAGATATGGTAGCCAAAGTATGAAACTAATCGGATACGGATATGATTTCGGATATGGTTTTAGATTTTTTGTCGGATACAGTTTCGGATACGGTTTTGAATGAGGACATCGGTTCAAATTTTAGATACAGTCTGAATATCTGAATTCGGATATGGATTCAAATATATACTCGGATATAGATTCAGAAATAGATTCGGATACAAATTTGGATATGGATTCGAATATAGATACGGTTATAGATATGAATATTATTAAATTTTTTATTATCTTGATAACGATTGCATGTGCTTTGAGATGTGGTCATGTGTTTTTGGTTTATTGGATTGTGCTTTTATTGAGGTAATCAATTGTACATTTTAGACTTATTTATAGTCAAATTGATATTATACTATAATATGATTTATTTTTTTATCAATGGATATAATAAAATATAAGGTCTAGAAGAAAAATTTTCAGATTTTGTGTTTAAATTCTTGTATTGTACTTTTTGTAATTAACCGCATACAATTCTTGCTTTTTGTGAGGTTTGCTTATGTTAGTGTGGTTGAAATTTCTTGAGGTTTTACTTATTTTTATTGTCCAATTAACATGCTATTTTTTTGTCATATCCGATTCATATCCAAGTCATATATATCTGTTTCCCAAATATCCGATTTGTATCTGTGATCATATCCGTACCCACTTCTCTACTATCTAAACCGTATCCGTTTTTATTTAATGTGGATATCTTACCAAAGAATATTCGTATCCCTATCCATTTTTAGAAAGCGAATATGAGTATAATAAGTGTCATATCCGAACAGTATCTGAACCGAATGCACCCATACTCTTTGAATAATTAATAGTTCAATTAATCTTCTAGCCTATGCGAGAATGGTTTTCAGTATTTTTTCTTCTAATCTTTAAACATTTTAAACAATATAGATTTATATAACAAAATCTAATCTAAAAATAATTTCATAATTGAAACAAAAAAATACTTCGCAGAACCTGATAACAGTGGTTCACCACTATAATGGTAGCCCCTTGGCCCTTATTAGGCGTTACCTCTAATCTCTATAGCTAAAAGGACATATGAGACATTTCAAGTTCAAACTCTGCCACTGTCGAAAACAACCAAAATTTGATGCGTAAAATTGTAATAATAAAGAGAGCGCCTAATTTATCATGTGGGATGAAAGCGTACGGCAGTTAGTTGCTTGGGTGGGACCCATGGCATAAAGCCCGCGCCGTTCCGTTTGCGGAGGCACGTGTGGGGCCCGCGGTAGCTCAACGCGATGTGAAATGTCGGCCTTTAAGCCAGCACCACGGCTGTCGTTCGCGGGAGCGCCACGGCTCGTTCCGATACTCGACGCGTGTAGTTCAACGACTGCGCTAAAGGAAAGCAGTTGACGAGCAGCTCCACTTTTGCATAAACACCATTTAGATTTTCGAGAGGGTATATTTCGTTAGACACCCCTTAACTTTGGGGTAATTAGAAAAAAGTTTACTAAATGCTAAATATTAGAGGGAAGAACCCCCCCTCAAAATATCAGACAACCCCCTTTAAGTATAGAGATTATCACAAACTCCTTTTTAACTTTTAAATTTTAGCAATAAACCCCCTTTAGCTTTGAGATTTTATCAAAAAATTTCTCTAATTTATGGGGATTTTCTGATTAAATCTCAATGTTAAAGCGGAGTTTCCGATAATACCTAAACTTAAGAGGGGTTTCTTATATTTTGAAAGTTTGGAGGGGTGGGGGGTGGGGGGATCAAGGGGGATTTTATGATATTTACCCGAAGATAAACCTAAGCTTTTATTAGGTAGTTTCACAAAACTCTCGTAAACTTCAAAAAATCCAATTCAATAATGACAAATTCTTTTCTAGAATTTATTAGGGAAATCAAAATTTTTTTAATACATTTATGAGGTTTATTTTTATAACCCATCTCGGAATCGAACCCAAGACTGTAGGAGCCATATTGAAACTTTCTAACTGTCTAGATCACCCGCAGTAGGTTTGGAGGTTCTTCTTTTACGGCATTCCAATCTGTGGAACTTTTCCAAATTTAAGAGAATTTTGTAAAACTCCGAGAACGTTTGGGTGATTTTCTTTAAGATTCAAAATTTCAGAGACTCGCCCGAAAGGTAATTTAGGGGGAGTTTCTTAAAATTTGCCTTAACATTTCCTCTAATTTTGCTACCTTGAAAATTTTATATTCTAGAGAGAGGAATTAGGATGTCGGGGCACTGTGCTTATCACTTGTTAATTCCTCATATTCCTCTGCACGAAATAATTAATGATAACTAATTTAATTGACTATTTTATTTGATTACTGAAATAAATGGGGTTTTATTCTTCTCTCGGATTGGGATTTGGGATGGATTAGGATGTTGCTTAACGTATCAGGGGTTTGTTCCCTGTGCTTGGGAGCGCGTGAGCACGTGATCCCGGAGGAATAAAGCGTTGGCATTAAGCTAAGCTATTAGAACTTTGAGATGGTATTTTATTTATCCAAGTGTAGATACACAAATACACACTTATAAAATTGATTAAAAACTCAAATAGGAAAAAACCATTTTGTGATTCTTTTGCAAGGAAATCCTATCATATCATCTTCTCTTTTTGTAAGTTTTAAAAAACCATTTTGTGACATCCGCTTCAACTGTACTGACAATAGGGATGAATGCAAATTTTTGTAGATATGAAGTTAGTTTTCATTTGTTAATATCAAAATCAATCTAAAAGCAATTTGCGGATATGATAACTATCAATTGGAAAAAGATAAGTGGCAAAATATTGTTTCTCATTTTCTAAGTTTTAACCAGAAGATACTTTTTCGCACAAAACTTAGATTCCAAAACCAAACAATATAGAAACAGACTCCTTCAAATTTTCTTGTGAGCAATATCTTTCTGTTCTAAGTCAGGCAAGTTGTATAAAAGGAAGCTAACATCGCAAGCAGTTGGTGAGTCCAAATCAAAGCGTGATTAAGTCATAAAATCAATATCTCCTACTCTTCTTTATCATGTTGTGATGATTAGAATGTGATAAGGACGAGAACGTGAAATCCATATATATATATATATATATATATATATATATATATATATATATATATATATGATTAGAATGTGATAAGGACGAGAACGTGAAATCCATATATATATATATATATATATATATATATATATATATATATATATATATATATATATATATATATATATATATATATATATATATATTACCCTAATGAACTTAAGTTCATAATGAATAGTGGTGCACCAACTTTTTATCCACTCATCTTGCCTTGAGATTTGTAATGCACAAATCTCAAAGTGGCCTTTATATCTTTCACGGATCCCAAAGCAAGATGAGTGGTTAGAAAAGTTGGTGCACCACTATTCATTATGAACTTAAGTTCATAGGAACCTTACTCTCTCTCTCTATATATATATATATATATATATATATATATATATATATATATATATATATATATATATATATATATATATATATATATATATAAATCTCCTATAAACTTAAGTTTATAGGGAATAGTCATACACCAACTTTTCTATCCATTAATGTTGCATTGGGATCCATGAAAGATATGAAGCCCATTTTGAGATTTGTGTATCTCTTGATGGCACAAATCTAAAGGCAACATCAATGGATAAAAAGACAGATACTATTCCCTATAAACTTAAGTTTATAGGAGATTTGTTATATATATATATATATATATATATATATATATATATATATATATATATATATATATATATATATATATATATATATATATATATATATATATATATATAGTAAAGCTCCTATAAACTTAAGTGGGTAAGAGCTATTTGTCCACCAACTTTTTATCCACTCATCTTGCCTTGAGATTTGTAATGCACAAATCTCAAAGTGGCCTTTATATCTTTCACTGATCCCAAAGCAAGATGAGTGGTTAGAAAAGTTGGTGCACCACTATTCATTATGAACTTAAGTTCATAGGAACCTTACTCTCTCTCTCTCTCTCTATATATATATATATATATATATATATATATATATATATATATATATATATATATATATATATATATATATATATATATATATATATATATATATATAAATCTCCTATAAACTTAAGTTTATAGGGAATAGTCATACACCAACTTTTCTATCCATTAATGTTGCATTGGGATCCATGAAAGATATGAAGCCCATTTTGAGATTTGTGTATCTCTTGATGGCACAAATCTAAAGGCAACATCAATGGATAAAAAAAGTTGGTATACTATTCCCTATAAACTTAAGTTTATAGGAGATTTGTTATATATATATATATATATATATATATATATATATATATATATATATATATATATATATATATATATATATATATATATATATATATATATATATATAGTAAAGCTCCTATAAACTTAAGTGGGTAAGAGCTATTTGTCCACCAACTTTTTTATCCATTGATTTTGCATTGAGATTTATGCTAGCATGTGATACAAATGAAGGCACAAATCTCAAAGAGAGCATTGATGTGTAGCACAAATCTCAAAGCATAATGAAGGGATAAAAAGTTTCGTGGACAAGTGCTCTTCTCCACTTAATTTATAGGAGCTTTACTATATATATATATATATATATATATATATATATATGGGAAAAATGCTTCTAGCCCCCAAAATTAAAATAAGTGTCCTCCTCCATCCCAAGACTTTTTCAATGCTCCAAAAGCCCCCAAAATCAAACTTTGTAAGTAATCAAACCCCTCCAGCTCACTTGTGTCCCCATCAGTACTTTTTTTCAAAACCCCAAATGCCCTCCTCTCTCTCACTTCTCCTCCCTCTTACAAAATTCTCTCCACACTCCATCCTCACTTCGCCTACTGAAACTCACTGAGCCAGCCGCCCACGCCTATAGAATCCGCTTCCACACCCACCGCCACCGCTTACGCTTCACCGCCGCCACATAAGCCCATGAGACCGCCTTCTCCATCACGCCCACTAAGCCTCAGCCACCGCCGCCACCGTTCGGAAGGCCCAGCTTCCACACCCATCGACCCGCTTCCATCGCCCATCACATCAGCTTCTACGCCCACCGCCACCGCTTCCATACCCACCGCCGACTCAAGCCCACAAGTACCACCCCGCTTCCATCGGGCCAGAGCCTGCAGCCTCCCGCTCTCCACCATCACTGCTGATGCTCATGAGCCACCACCAAGAAATTAGATTTTATTAATTTAAGTGGATTTTATGTAAAGTTGAGGAATTATATGATTTGGTGAAATGAGGAATTACATTTTATTTTCCTTATGAGTTAGTTGTTAAGATAATGAGTTTATTGTTAAGGTTATGAGTTGGTTGTTAACCTTATGAGTTGTTAAGGTTAAGACTTCGTTGTTAAGGTTAGGGCTTTGTTGTTAAGGTTAGGATTTGATTGTTAAGGTTAGGACTTTGTTGTTAAGGTTATGAGTTTGTTATCAAGGTTACGGCTTTATTGTTAAGGTTAGCTCTTTATTGTTAAGCTTATGACTTTGTTGTTAAGGTTGTGGCTTTGTTGTTAAGGTTAAAGCTTTTTGTTAAGGTTAGCTCTTTGTTGTTAAGGTTATGGCTTTGTTGCTAAGGTTAGGACTTTATTGTTAAGGTTATGGATTTTTGTTAAGGTTAAGGCTTTGTTGTAATTTTTTTGGGGAAAATTTTTAGTTCCTCCAAATTTTTGTATATTGTTGTAATTTTTTTATTTTATATATTTTTGTAATTTTTAAAATCGATGACTTATTGCAATTTTTAAATCGATATCGGATATTTTATATAATGCTATATTTTTATTATTTTATATATTATAGTAATCCATAATTTTTGTTATTTTATATATTATTGTAATTTTATTATTTTATATATTATAATAAATCCATAATGCTATATTTTTCTTATTATTCTATATATTGTTGTAATTTTTTTTAAAATCGATGACTTAGCAACCAATTCGTAACCTTGACAACCAACCTGTAACCTTAACAACCAACCCGTAACCTTAATAACCAACCCGTAATCTTGACAACCAACATGTAACCTTGACAAACCAACATGTAACCTTGACAATCAACCCGTAACATTAACAACCAACCCGTAACTTTGACAACCAACCAGTAACCTTAACAACCAACTCATAACCTTAACAACTAACCCGTAACCTTAACAACCAACCCGTAACCTCAACAACCAACTCGTAAATTTTTGTATATTGTTGTAATTTTTTGTTATTTTATATATTATTGTAATTTTTTTAAATCGATGACTTGAAATTTTATATAATGCTATATTTTTGTTATTTTATAAATTATAGTAAATCCATAATTTTTATTATTTTATATATTGTTATTTTATATATTGTTATAATTTTTATTATTTTATATATTATAGTAAATCCATAATGCTATAATTTTTATTATTCTATATATTGTTGTAATTTTACGCTTGTAATGTAGGTGAGATCCTTGAAATAGAATAGGAGTTGAGCTATTATCCAAACTCGAGACCTAATTTTATCTTCATTGCTTTGATTAATTAACGGAGTGCGGACTAGAAAGTGGGAGTTCATGAACCATGATTTCAACCTCATAAATAATTATACGCCGATCAACTCGCCGGTTCAAGTCATTGCGGTCGGCGTCGGCGATGATCGTGGACTTGCGGGAGGGAGGGACGCCAAAGCTCCGCTAACGTCGCCGGGCGGCGAGGGGAGGGGTAGCGCGGAAAGTTCTTGGGTTTTGGAGGGAACTAGAATTTCCCCCCCCAAAACCCATTTCTAACCCATGAGAGAGGTATTATGGTCTTCAAATGTTTAAAAGTATTGAGTTTTGTGTTTTGGGGCTAAAAGAATTGTCAGTTTGTTTTTAGGGGTTTTAAAAGTGTTGAAAAAGTCTTGGGTGGGGGAGGATACTTTTGTTATTTTGGGGCTAGAAGCAATATATATATATATATATATATATATATATATATATATATATATATATATATATATATATATATATATATATATATATATATATATATATATATATATATATATATATATATATATATATATATATATATATATATATATATATATATATATATATATATATATATATATATATATATATATATATCCTTCAACTATGAAGATATAATGCTATAGAAAGGATACATATATATCCTTTTGAGGTAGTAGTTGAAGAGGGAGTATCAATCAAAATCAATGTTATTGGTAAACTTATGATTACTTGGGGATCTGAATGTTAACCAATTAAAAATAACATGTTTAAAAAATAAGTGTAGCAGAAATGAGAATGGTATGCGGTCTTGTGAGTATACACTAAAAGATAGGATAAGAAATGAGTGCACCCGTAGTAAATTAGAGGTTGCTCCTATTGAAGATAAACTGATGGAGAATCGACTAAGATGATTTGCTCATGTACAACGGAGACCTCTTAATGTATTGAGTATGAAAGTGAAAATATTATAGTTAACGGGGGCAAAGAGATCTAGAGAAAGGCCTAAGAGAACTTGGTTAAAAGCAATTAAGAATGATATGATAATGGTTAACTTAACGGAGGAGATGACAAAAAATCGAACGGAATGGGAGAATATAATTCATATAGCCGATCCTAAATATTTGGGATAAAAGCTTTGTTGTTGTTGTTGTTATGATTATTTGTGTAGTAATCTAGTCCTAGGTGCAACCAAGAAAGGTGGTTTTAGCTTGATATGATTTCTTGCAAACATGATGGAATAAGAGGAGTTAAGACTTAGGGAAGTCTTCAATTTGAAACACTTATTCCCTAAAAAGACAAACTAAAGCAGAAAACAGTGACTTAGAAATTTAGTTCATTTCTAATAATAATGGTAATCATGAATAGGTATATATTTCAATCTTGTTTTGTCATTATCATATCAACCAAAAGGATAAAGATGACTGGAAATACTTTCCGTTCAACATATTATCTCGCCTAAATATTAGAATACCCTCTTAACTCGGACGATTATCAGATAACCCCCATAACTTTAAAAATATCAGAAATCCCCTTGAGTTTAGAGATTATTAGAAAATCTACTTTAACTTTAAGATTTTTCAGAAAAAGTACCTCCTAAAATGTAAACCCCACAAATTTCCTTGGCAAAATATCCTCTTGCGTAATTTTACATATCCTACCAAGTGAAAATTGCAGTTATCAATGCTTAGGGGTTTCTTGACAAACTTTTAAAGTTAAAGGGATTTTCTGATATTTTGAAAGGTATGGGGTTATTTTATAAATTATAGTAAATCCATAATGCTATAATTTTTATTATTTTATATATTATAGTAAATCCATAATGCTATAATTTTTATTATTTTATATATTATAGTAAATCCATAATGCTATAATTTTTATTATTTTATATATTATTGTAATTTTTTAAATCGATGACTTGAAATTTTATATAATGCTATATTTTTGTTATTTTATATATTATAGTAAATCCATAATGCTATAATTTTTATTATTCTATATATTGTTGTAATTTTTTAAATCGATGACTTGAAATTTTATATAATGCTATATTTTTGTTATTTTATATATTGTTATTTTATAAATTATAGTAAATCCATAATTTTTATTATTTTATATATTATAGTAAATCCATAATGCTATAATTTTTATTATTTTATATATTGTTATTTTATAAATTATAGTAAATCCATAATGCTATAATTTTTATTATTTTATATATTGTTATTTTATATATTGTTATTTTATATATTGTTATTTTATATATTGTTATTTTATATATTGTTATTTTATATATTGTTATTTTATATATTGTTATTTTATATATTGTTATTTTATATATTGTTATTTTATATATTGTTATTTTATATATTGTTATTTTATATATTGTTATTTTATATATTGTTATTTTATATATTGTTATTTTATATATTGTTATTTTATATATTGTTATTTTATATATTGTTATTTTATATATTGTTATTTTATATATTGTTATTTTATATATTGTTATTTTATATATTGTTATTTTATATATTGTTATTTTATATATTGTTATTTTATATATTGTTATTTTATATATTGTTATTTTATATATTGTTATTTTATATATTGTTATTTTATATATTGTTATTTTATATATTGTTATTTTATATATTGTTATTTTATATATTGTTATTTTATATATTGTTATTTTATATATTGTTATTTTATATATTATTGTAATTTTTTAAATCGATGACTTGAAATTTTATATAATGCTATAGAAAGGATACATATATATCCTTTTTGAGGTAGTAGTTGAAGAGGGAGTATCAATCAAAATCAATGTTATTGGTAAACTTATGATTACTTGGGGATCTGAATGTTAACCAATTAAAAAATAACATGTTTAAAAAATAAGTGTAGCAGTAAATGAGAATGGTATCTTGGTCTTGTGAGTATACACTAAAAGATAGGATAAGAAATGAGTGCACCGTAGTAAATTAGAGGTTGCTCCTATTGAAGATAAACTGATGGAGAATCGACTAAGATGATTTGCTCATGTACAACGGAGACCTCTTAATGTATTGAGTATGAAAGTGAAAATATTATAGTTAACGGGGGCAAAGAGATCTAGAGAAAGGCCTAAGAGAACTTGGTTAAAAGCAATTAAGAATGATATGATAATGGTTAACTTAACGGAGGAGATGACAAAAAATCGAACGGAATGGGAGAATATAATTCATATAGCCGATCCTAAATATTTGGGATAAAAGCTTTGTTGTTGTTGTTGTTATGATTATTTGTGTAGTAATCTAGTCCTAGGTGCAACCAAGAAAGGTGGTTTTAGCTTGATATGATTTCTTGCAAACATGATGGAATAAGAGGAGTTAAGACTTAGGGAAGTCTTCAATTTGAAACACTTATTCCCTAAAAAAGACAAACTAAAGCAGAAAACAGTGACTTAGAAATTTAGTTCATTTCTAATAATAATGGTAATCATGAATAGGTATATATTTCAATCTTGTTTTGTCATTATCATATCAACCAAAAAGGATAAAGATGACTGGAAATACTTTCCGTTCAACATATTATCTCGCCTAAATATTAGAATACCCCTCTTAACTTCGGACGATTATCAGATAACCCCCCCATAACTTTAAAAAATATCAGAAATCCCCCTTGAGTTTAGAGATTATTAGAAAATCTACTTTAACTTTAAGATTTTTCAGAAAAAGTACCTCCTAAAAATGTAAACCCCACAAATTTCCTTGGCAAAAATATCCTCTTGCGTAATTTTACATATCCGCCCAAGTGAAAATTGCAGTTATCACTGTTTAGGGGGGTTTCTTGACAAACTTTTAAAGTTAAAGGGATTTTCTGATATTTTGAAAGGTATGGGGTTATTTGATAATCGTCCAAAGTGAAGAGGTTTTCTAATAATTAGCCTATTATCTTCCGGAATAACCATATTAAGAGAAAAAGAGAGGGGACAAGTTTATTTGTACTTTTTTTTGGGAAGAATATCATGCATGCATAGATTATACCTACTACTCTTTAAGGCAAAAAGATCTGGATGTTTTACCATGATGACAAATATAATACTTGCAAAATAAACTCTTGATTTGACTTAAAAACAATTCATTCTACACCTAGCCACAACCTATTAATTATCCATTTCATTTAAAGATCTTCAAAATTGAGCAAATAAAAAAAGAAGATAAAAATACATGAAGACCAATGGCATTTCAGTAGATCACATTTTTACAAAATAAACTTAGATCTTAAGTTAGGAAGTGCCTTGCCAATAATTATGGTCACACAAAAGCATATGACATAATACAAACAAGTGGAATCCCCCTCTACTTCTAACGCGTTGTCAATCAATCAAACCCCTAGTGCTTGAGTGCAAATTTAATCTCTTTGATGGTGAGGACATACCTAGCTAATGATAGCTTTCAACCCCTTATATTATTTTATCCACATTCGGACGTCAATTCATACTAGGGGTAGTTTAGATTTTGAGCTCGATAACAAGATTAGGATTAGGTTGATATCTAACCCTATAATTGTGGGAGTAGTTTGTTGATGTATTTATCTCTTACAAGTTAGTCAAAGATTTCAGGCATGTTTGTTGGTGGCTCAACAACAAACAATGAGTGAATGCAAAGAGAAAAGAAGAGATAAGAGTGTTAGCTTATTAGGATCATGGATGCCACCTACTATATATACTTATCATTGCAAATTAATGTGTGTTTTGATTTTACGTGTTACATCCCGGACCTGCGAGCCCGTTGGGGTCATGTAAGTTGTAGGACCCACTGAGTGCAATATATTATTCGGCTTAAATCACCACCAAACTTAGCTAATATTACACTTGAGTCCATTTACTTAGAATTTGGATCATCTCAACTACAAAAAAGCAGTGGAGAGACCACTACTGTTTATACTACTATTAATTATTTAGTTAATGATTGAGATTCATTCTAAATTTGGCACTCACCATACCGCCATGTATTGCACTCATTCCTAATTTTTACTTGTTTTCCGCGCAAATCAGGTGATGAAGACTGTAGGCGTTGAAAATTGCCTATAAATCCCCGAATGTAGCTCGTGATGATATAAATCCTCGAATGTAGCTTGTGATGATGAGAATGACCGACGAGCCATCCGACGACGTGACGATGAACCGTTGACAACACAAGCGACGCCAACGCATGAAGCGAGCCGACGAAACGCATAAAGCGAGTCGACGAGGCGTCCAAGTCAACAAAGCCACAGACTAATCGCGAGCGAAGGGATAAACCCAACTGTGAAGCTCCGGACCAACTAGATCAACCAAACTAAGACCCAGAACAACGGAAAACGGCGAAAGAGGTCCCGGAATCGCCCTCTGGGGCTCGGTAAAAACCGAACCACCTGGGGGTGGCTCGGTGGCCGAGCCACCCCTAGGGGTGGCCGTGCCACCTAGGTGGTGGCCGGGCCACCTGGGTGGTAGCCGAGCCACCTCCTAGGTGGCTAGGCGGGCTTTGGGCCCAGTTTCGACCGCATCCGCTTTCAAAGGCTACAAATTGAGGTGCAAGGCTCATTTGTAAGGGGCTGAATTTTTTTTGGAGAGAGGCTGAATCTCTGCAGGATTGGGATCTGACATTTCATCAACTCCGGCGATCGACTCCGGCGATCGACTCCAGCGATCAACTCCGGCGATCAACTCCGGCGAGCCGATCATCATCAAGCGAGGAGTTCGAGGAGTCTAAGATCAGATCTACCCTCTGGATTAAGCTTAGTCTTAATCCCAGGGTCCGTGTGTGATTTCGCTTGGTCGATCTCACCCACTCCGGCAATTATCTTCCTCGTGAGGTAATTCCCGTCGGCGATTATATCTTTTGTGAAGTAATCCCCATAGATCTGTAAACTTTGCCTCAGATCCAGCATCGGGATTTCGATTACGCGGTGGTCCACAAACGGAATAGAGTCCCCGACACAGGCAAAGACACCCATGCAAGCGAGGATCCGATAAACGGGTCCCGCATTTATTCAAAAAGGAGAAAGCTGTAATCTTTTTGATTGGTTCATTATAAAGCTTTATAAAAAGGCGATCTTTTTTCTGAATCTCATTGTAAGCGCTCGAAGTTTGTAACGAATTCAAGCAATGACAATCATCACAGTTTTCCCCGCGAACAAGCTGGCAACCACAGTTGTTTGGGTCGAAAGTTGGTTCCATTTGTAAAACTAGAGAAAATTACACTTTTGGTTCTCAGTTACAATAAAAATTAAATAACTCTCTCAAAAACTCGAACAAAAGACGCTACAAGTGTAGATCTCTTGTTTTTGTGGGACTTTGCCTATGCCGGGGACGCGTAATCCGTGGACCACCGAGCAGCGATCGTCGAATCGACGGGGTTTAGTTAGTGCTTCGCAAAGGAAACAAGAACTTCAGCAAATATCTTAGCAAGGTAAGATATCTACTCTTCTCAAGAATAAGTCAAGGCTTAAACTCGAGGAATCTCCGCGCGGATCGTGGTTCTTGAACTCCGAAGCTTGGATTTCGATTTTTCCTTTCGATGGCCGACCCCTGCCCAAGTGGGCGTAGGAGGGTATTTATAGTCTTTGGGAAGCGTGCCCTCTTGAAACACAAGTGTCATAAGTCGCGGAATTTGTAGTTAGCAGCTGCATCGGTACGCCTGGCGAAAGTACCCTCGCTTCTGGCGAGGCGGTCGCAGCCTCGCTAGCGGCGGTATGAAACGCCTCGTACGACAAGCGAGCAATATCGTCCACCGGTAGCGTAGCGGTTTCCACGCTTTTAGGCATGATTAAATGCTCCTAGAATTACGCCTAGTGGTATCTTCGCGATGTAACCGCTATTAGCGATGTCGAGCGTTTCTGCGTTGATAAAGTCAAGTGGGCCCCACCGCATTGATTTAGACCCTTCAAGAGCTCATTTTAAGTATTCGGTGTCTCGATTTGGCGAGACACAAGTAAATCTCGCTAGTCGCGAGACATCAAGGTGTTCTCGCCGTGGCGAGGCACACACGAAGTGTCTCGCCGCAATGGTGACACATTAAAGTGTCTCGCTAGTGGCGAGGCACACACGAAGTGTCTCGCCGCAATGGTGACACATTAAAGTGTCTCGCTAGTGGCGAGGCAGACATAAGTGTCTCGCGATCAGAAGCAGACACAATCTTCCCTCAGATTGGGCTTCTTGAGATTTCGATGACGTTGTCCTTCGATCTTCTCATGATTTAGTCATATTTGAGGTTCTTCAAGAATTTTGATGCCTACAGATACCCTCCAAAGTTTTGGACTCCTCGTATTTTATCGAGGGTCCGAATACTTTGGATAAGATGCTTTGCTTCGCTCAACGTTGAACTTTGTAGAAGAGGCCCATGTTTTGCTTCAGCTTGAATCCTCGCTACGGCGTCACGACCATACTTTGGGATCAATAGCTGTTGCATTTGTATTTGGATTGATTGAAATGTCGAAGTCGATTTTGGACTAATCATCTTCATCTTGAAAGTCACCACTTGGGTTATAATTGAAATGCCTTGAGAATCATTCGAGAAAAAGCGCCGTCTGTTTTCTCAATATCGATTTCCGTGAAAGCTTCTATATGTAATATCCGAATTGTCCCACTTGAAGAAAGCGAAGGGCAACTGTGTCTCGCTCAAAAGGACCGCCGAGAATGCATGCGAGCATGCTTGAGCTTCCGAGGCGATGTAATGGCACATTTGCATTAACAATGAGTTACAAAGTGCATTAAAATCACTGTAGGAGAAAGTGCTTGACCCCGACAGAAGAGTGAACCCATTGCCTCAAGTTATTGCTTGTATGATAGATATAGGATTTTGGCAAACCCTCACCATCAACGGATTTGATGAGCCTTTACCAACTACCGCTTGAGTTGGGCTAGCATGTAGATTATCCGAGTCCGCTCTACATGTTACGTTGTGCTAAAAGAGTGAATTCTCTTAGACTTTATGCTACGATATTGAATACGTGAGGCTCGGTCAATTATCACGGAATTGATTACCCTACAAAGATGTGTTAGACGCCGACTTATCTCTCGATAAGGGACGAGATAATATCCCTATGCATGAAAGCATAGTTTAAGTGTCATTAGGTAATGACATCTATGCTACGCATTTTGAATACGAGGCTTGTGGAATTTGTGTTTTCTCTTGGGGCTTAAAACGAACCCGTTGTGTCTTCTCTTGGGGCTTAAAACGAACCCTCGTTGTGGCAAGTCTTCAATATGAACTTTTCAAGAATTGGATCCCCGCATTCATAGCTTTATTATGAATCGCTAACGAAGGTGTCGATTGTCTCCCACCTTTCGCTGCCTAGGAGAGTTCCAATTGAGACTTCGTGTCGCCATCGAAGAAGTTGCCGAGAAAAGAACTTTCCATGTCCTCCCAGCAGCTAATACTCCCGCCTTGAGTCTTCGATACCAATCGGCAGCCCGCCGAAGAGTACCGACTAATGACCGAACCATCGAGGCTCGCTTCCGAGATTACCCCCAAATGTGATTTGAAGTAAATCGTGTTGTGAAGGTGACCCTCTCCGCCAAATGGCGAAGTTGATCAAATTGAATTTCGCGTAAGGGATTGAATCCCATTCTCTCGATACTGACACGGATACCACCTTTTGACTTCGTGGTGGACATCAAAGCATTGATTTTATCTTCAAGCTCTTTCATCCTTTCGCCATCATCTTCCCCTTGTTTTGGATTATTTCCAATAGGAAGAATTGATCATTTCCACCTTGAGCAGCCAGATGCTTTCTTTGGAGGTTGATCGTAAATGTGTTCATCAATCTCCTAATCGCCGTTTTCAACATTATGGTGGGTTACTCCACCTTGTTGATCGGATTCAGCCGTTGATCGACCCGTGTTGTGCAACCGCTTGGTTTGCAATTCCTCATCTCGTTGCATGGCTAGCTCCATCTCGTTCTCATTTCGCCTTAAGCTCTTCTCTTTGCTTAGCTAAGGCTTCTTGTAACATTTGAGCGTGACATCGTGAGTAATGGTAAAAGCTCGATGGGGACCAAAGACTTGACATTGTGTCATCTAAGCTATCGCCGAATTGATGTCTAAGCTTCATCATCGATGACTCTCCTCATGCATCCTTCTATGGTCAATGCGCGGTAGCTCGCAATTGTAACCGGTGACATCTCTGGAAACTCGGTGCCGACTTTTCCTCCGTGAGGAAGTCGATCTCGCATCCATCGCCAGCCCTTTTCCTTTGTTCACCATGTTAATAGTAACTTCGTGAAGTTCATCCGCTCAATGGTGGATCTTCTTTCTTCGGTCGCCTTGACTCCGTCTTCAAATCTTCCGTCGGGCGTGGAAAGCCTCTCAATAATCGAAGCTCTTTGTGGTTGAGCGCTTGACTCGAACAGCACATCCCGACAACAACGCCTTGATTAGTTGTGCACACGAGCAAGAACAATTTATTTCATCGATCGCCCTCTTTCGCGGTGTTGCCACCCCTACCGATGGTGTGGTTGGTGTGGTTTATCACTAATTGCACTTCCACCCCAAGTGTAACGTTGTCCTTAATTGGAAGACACGCCTTCTTTGAGGACGCCGCCATTTGATTTGAGAGACAACTTCCGCCGCTGGCTTCGCTATCCAAGTTGCTTCGTATGAATCACAAGGGTTTGGTCATCTCGTGATTTTATGCAGTCACTTGCCTCAACTTATTCGCCTCGCCAGACTCGTGGACCCCTTGTGGGATGCTCAAACGAGATGCAATTGGAATTTTAGAAGCCCGAGATGTTTCAGCCTGCTCGTGACTCTTCTCAACCGGGTAATCCAAGCGCTTTCACCGAACCTTGCTTTTATTTCCGGTTGTGGACCAAGACGACTAAACACTGAAGTTGTCGGATTTCCGCACTTAAAGATTGATACCTCATCCGAGAAGTGGAAGAAATGGGCGAATAGCCCATCTTTTATCAATGTGATGGAGGATCCGCTTCGCCGCAGACAGTTGGCCGTCTCACCGGCGCCGAGATTAGCACCGCCGCCACATGGCAGGCGTACTTACTTTTCGGCACGCAGAGATAGCTTTACACCGCCGCTGTTGGCGAGGCAGCTCAGATCGCTGGCCGGGCGCTGAGTAGCTTTAATCGCCCTACCGAAAATTGTTGGCGAGACGCACTCTTGAGCCGATTTTGATGTCGACTTCGATCCATGCTTGGCGCATTTTGAGCCGCTTGTCGGGTTGATTTAGACTCGCGCTTTGCTAACAATGGCACGCATGAGCAACGCGGCACGCGCTTTGGGCCTTCCTTATCAATCGGGTCCTTTTGACGAGAACCCATTCTTCCTTGGGAGGAGGCCGACGGATTGAAGCGCCAGAGTTTGTTGACGCTTTGATCATGTGAGTTCATCTGTTCGAATGGTGGATCTTCTTTCTTCGGTCGCCTTTGACTCCGCCTTCAAATCTTCCGTTCTTTGGCGAGGAAAGCCTCTCGAATCTTGAAGCTCTTTGTGGTTGAGCTTGACTCGAACAGCACATCCCGACAACAACGCCTTGATTAGTTGTGCACACGAGCAAGAACAATTTATTTCATCGATCGTCCTCTTTGGGTGTTGCCACTGCGATGGTGTGGTTGGTGTGGTTTATCGTTGCACTTCCACCCCAAGTGTAACGTTGTCCTTAATTGGAAGACACGCCTTCTTTGAGGACGCCGCCATTTGATTTGAGAGACAACTTCCGCCGCTGGCTTCGCTATCCAAGTTGCTTCAGATGAATCACAAGGGTTTGGTCATCTCTCGTGATTTTATGCAGTCACTTGCCTCAACTTATTCGTCTCGCCACTCGTGGACCCCTTGTGGGATGCTCAAACGAGATGCAATTGGAATTTTAGAAGCCTCGAGATGTTTCATTTTGCTCGTGACTCTTCCGAATCGGGTAATCCAAGCGCTTTCACCGAACCTTGCTTTTATTTCCGGTTGTGGACCAAGACGACTAAACACCGGGTTGTCGGATTTCCGCACTTAAAGATTGATACCTCATCCGAGAAGTGGAAGAAATGGGCGAATAGCCCATCTTTTATCAATGCATGGAGGCCTTCGCTTTTGGCGAAGCGGTTCGGGCATCTCACGCGGCGAGCGGTTTACCGCTTCGGCTGTTGGCGAGGCAGCTCGATTTCGGCGCACGAGGCGGTTTACCTACCTTGTTGGCGAAGCGGCTCGAGCTGTCTCGGCTAGCTGGCGGATTTACTGTCTCGGCTGAAAATTGTTGGCGAGACAGACTCTTGAGCCGATTTTGATGTCGACTTCGGGATCCATGCTTGGCGATTTTGAGCCGTTTGCTGGGTTGATTTAGACTCGCGCTTTGCTAACAATGGCACGCATGAGCAACGCTGCACGCGCTTTGGGCCTCTTCCTTATCAATCGGGTCCTTTTGACGAGAACCCATTCTTCCTTGGGAGGAGTGCTGACGGATTGAAGCGCTGTAGTTTGTTGACGCCTTTGATCATGTGAGTTCGTCTGATAGTGAACTCCATCCGTTGACTCCAGGGCCTTGGCTAATTGACGAGCCATCTTTTGACGCCGCCTTTGGCGAAGCTCTTCGCCGACGCTTGAGATCTTGTTGAGAGGGGAAATCGCCAGTAAGCTTAACGAAGATCGCTGCACATCACAACGTAACTAACCTCCTCTTAGGGGATGAGATCCTCCGATATTTGCGGGATGAGGAGGACTTCGATGTGGAAGAGGAGAGATACTCTTCGAATTTGGCTTGATCGAAGAAGTAGTCTATTCCATCAACCATGAGGTCGGCGATTCTTTGCAAAGTGCGACACAACGATCTCGGCTTGAGACCGCTGGCTCCCACCGTGGTCGCCATCGTTTGGGTTGAAAGTTGGTTCCATTTGTAAAACTAGAGAAAATTACACTTTTGGTTCTCGCTACAATGAAAATTAAATAACTCTCTCACAAACTCAACAAAAGACGCTACAAGTGTAGATCTCTTGTTTTGTGGGACTTTGCTGTCTTGGGGGCGCGTGTCAGTGGACCACCGAGCGGCGATCGTCGAATCGGCGGGGTTTAGTTAGTGCTTCGCAAAGGAAACAAGAACTTCAAAGAAATATCTTAGCAAGGTAAGATATCTACTCTTCTCAAGAATAAGTCAAGGCTTAAACTCGAGGAATCTCCGCGTGGATCGTGTTCTTGAACTCAGGAAGCTTGGATTCGATTTTCCCTTTCGATGGCCGACCCCCGCCCAAGTGGACGAGGAGGGTATTTATAGTCTTTGGGAAGCGTGCCCTCTTCAAAACACAAGTGTCATAAGTGCGTGAAATTTGTAGTTAAGCGGTGCTTCGAGTGACTTCAGCCGCTTCTTTGGCGGCGGTCTTGGCTGCCTGCAGCTAGCGGCGGTATGGGGCTGCCCACCGACAAGCAAGGCAATATCGTCCCATTGGCATGCTTGGTTTCCCGCTTTTAGGCATGATTAAATGCCCTAAATTACGCCTAGTGGTATCTTGGCGATAACCGCCTATAGCGTAATGCAGCGTTTCTGCGTTGATAAAGTCAAGTGGGCCCCACCGGCATTGATTTAGACCCTTCAAGAGCTCATTTTAAGTATTCGGGTGTCTCGTGATTTGGCGAGACACAAGTAAGTGTCTCGCTAGTCGCGAAGACATCAAGGTGTCTCGCCAGAAGCAGGCACCAACAAGTGTCTCGCTAACAATGAGACACATTAAAGTGTCTCGCTAGTCGCGAAGACACATCAAGGTGTCTCGCCGCAATGAGACACATTAAAGTGTCTCGCTAGTGGCGAGGCACACATAAGTGTCTTCATGCGTGGCGAGACACAATCTTCCTCAGATTGGGCTTCTTGAGATTTCGACGACGCTGTCCTTCGATCTTCTCATGATTTAGTCATATTTGAGGTTCTTGACAATTTTTGATGCCTACAATGGGAGCCAACGATCTCAGATCTGAGATCGTCGTGTCGCAGCCGCGGATCGAGATCTTACCTCCAAAGAAGGCTTTTCCATGGAGGAGGACGCAAGAGGACAACCTCACTCAACCGCTGCCGGTGATCTCCTCGCGACTTTATTTCGGCTAACCGGCTGCCGGGATTCAGATCATAAGTTATCAACCGTCCAAAGAGGCGTCAAAGCGGCGCCAGCGCCGGGCTCGTCAACTTGAAGGCCTTGGAGCAGTTGATGGAATTCGCTACTATGCACTTGAGTTCAGAAGCGCCGGCCGCCTCAAATCGCTTGCAATTCCTCCAAGCCATCGGCCAAGGAATGGGTTCTCATCAAGAGAACTTCGTTCAACCACGAAGAGTAGCCGAGAATGCCGTGCACATGCCGTTCAAGCTCGCGCTCTTGCAACAAAGGCACAAGACTTGAACAAGAAGGAAATGGTCAAAAAACCACAAAAATCCTGTCAAGTCTGGGTGCTAAAGTCCAAGACGGCACAAAAATCAGAGTGCAACATAGTCGAATCCTCCTTCCAACGTCGGCCTTGTCCGGTGCGCCGCCCCGAGATTAGGGTCGCAGATGCACTCCGCCAAACCGATCACTATCCAAAGGTGTCCTGTCGCATCCAAACAAACCAGAACACCTTAATGTACGTGTTCGTGCGCCGTGCATAAGAGAATTCCAGTCGCGTCTAGATTGGGGGTTCATGACGAAGCCAAGGAGCTTGTTAAGACTCCACGCTCGCAAGGAGGTGGTCTTAAACGAGCGACTCCTGATGCGATTTTGGATTGTTCAAAGGCGATAACAAATAAGCCCGAGAATGTTAACAAGGATCTTCATCCCCAAAAAAAGACGTGTCCGTCGAAAGACAACGTTATACTTGGGGTACTACACCAACAAGCAATGGATTGCTCCAATGAGCTGCAGCATCAGGCTGGGGGTGTGAAGAAATCCCAAAAGGAGAGTGTTCAAGAAACCAGCTCTCACTCTCCATACGGGAGATCTATCAAGGCAGTATCGTTAAAATGTAGCTGCCCCAGGACCGTTTTACAAAAGGTCTCGATGTTCGAGAAACTTACTGCTGAAGCGTCGAAGCCCAAGCCAAGCGCTTCCACGGAGAAAATCTTCCCTATTGGGCTTCTTGAGATTTCGACGACGCTGTCCTTCGATCTTCTCATGATTTAGTCATATTTGAGGTTCTTCAGAATTTTGATGCCTACAATGGAGCCAACGATCTCAGATCTGAGATCGCCGTGTCGCAGCCGCTGATCGAGATCTTACCTCCAAAGAAGGCTTTTCCATGGAGGAGGACGCAAGAGGACAACCTCACTCAACCGCTGCCGGTGATCTCCTCGCGACTTTATTTCGGCTAACCGGCTGCCGGGATTCAGATCATAAGTTATCAACTTCGCCAAAGAGGGCGCCAAAGGCGACGCCAACGCCAGCTCGCCAACTTGGCGGCCTTGGAACAAAGTTGATGGAATTCGCTACTATGCACTTGAGTTCAGAAGCGCCGGCCGCCTCAAATGCGCTTGCAATTCCTCCAAGCCATCGACCGATCTAATGGGTTCTCATCAAGAGAACTCGCTCAACCCCAAGGAGCGATTCAGAATGCCGCACATGCCGCTCAAGCTCAGCTTTGTAACAAAGGCACAAGACTTGAACAAGAAGGAAATGGTCAAAACCACAAAATCCCGGCCAAGTCCGGGTGCTAAAGTCCAAGACGCACAAAAATCGAGTGCAACATAGTCAATCCTCCTTCCAACGCCGACGCAGCCCAGCCGCCGCCCCGAGATTAGGGTCGCAGATGCACTCCGCCAAACCGATCACTATCCAAAGGTGTCCCGTCGCGATCCAAACAAACCGTAACACCTTAATGTAATGTTCGCGGCGCCGCGTGCATAAGAGAATTCCACCGCCTAGATTGGGGGTTCATGACGGCCAAGGAGCTTGTTAAGACTCCACGCCGCAAGGAGGTGGTCTTAAACGAAATAATTCTCGATGCGATTTTGGATTGTTCAAAGGCGATAACAAATAAGCCCGAGAATGTTAACAAGGATCTTCATCCCCAAAAAAAGACGTGTCCGTCGAAAGACAACGTTATACTTGGGGTACTACACCAACAAGCAATGGATTGCTCCAATGAGCTGCAGCATCAGGCTGGGGGTGTGAAGAAATCCCAAAAGGAGAGTGTTCAAGAAACCAGCTCTCACTCTCCATACGGGAGATCTATCAAGGCAGTATCGTTAAAATGTAGCCGCCCTGTGACCGCTTTTACAAAAGGTCTCGATGTTCGAGAAACTTACCGGCTGCCAAGCCAAGCCAAAACGCTTCCACCAGAGAAAATCCTCCCTCCAGGATGATGAATTCCTTGAAGTCACCATCAACATGGTTGGTAAAGAAAAGTCGGCAATTGCTTCAAAAGTCTCTAATCTCGACTTTTCTCCTAGAAGAAAAATTGATTCGGGGATAGCTCAACGGATATCTCAGCTCCAACTAGAAGCCGTCGGACATAGGAATTATCCAGAGATCCATGAAGGACTATCCTCGAGTGATGAACTTTGATACTTGTTCAAGAATCGCCTCGACGATACAAATGCCTAGCATGGGACAAGCTCGAGGCGCTCATGGTCACTCCCACTGTGACCCAAATAATTCAGACGCCTAGCCAGCGTAAAGAGAACTTCAAGTTCAAAATGGAGATGGCCACGCAGCAGATGAGAGGAATGTATGACCAAGAACTGAAGCTCGACTAATCATCGTGGTGAAACAAGTCATCGTAATAACGCCATCAAGAGGAAGGTGACTCGCATTGTGGACGAAGATCGCAACCCGTGATAATCAAAACTCGGGTGGTCCCATTGTTCCTCCTCAAATCGCCCAAAGGAAGCTACGCGAGGATCGATGGTGAAAGAGTTGGAGGATAAGGTCAACGCTTTGATTTCGCCAAGAGGTAAAGAAGACCGATGCCATGTCCAGACTCAAGAGAGTGGGAGTCGATCCCATATCCGTGGAAGTTTAATTTGATTAACTTCATACCGTTCGACGGAAAGGGATCCCCCACTCAGCATTTGGTCTATTTCAAATCCCACTTGGGCGTTATTTCTGGTAACGAGCCCTTGATGGTTCGGTCATTCGTTGGCACTCTTCGAGGAGCTGCCTTCGATTGGTACCGCTGTCTCAAGCTAGGGAGCATCAATAGTTAGGACGACATGGAAAGCTCATTCCTCAATAATTTCTTTGACGACGATATTGAAGTGTCGATCGGAACCCTTTTGAACGAGAAGCAGAAGGATGGGGAGTCTGTTGACAGTTTTGTTAAATGCTTCCGCAACAAGGTTATGAACTGCAGGGATCCTGTCACAGAGGAATTTATTCTGCGGACGTGCCATAATAATCTTTCCATCAATGTCTTGAAAGTCCCGGGTTGCACCGCCAAGATCCGAAAGAGCCGAAGAGCTGGGAGCAAGTCAACGCTTTCAAAAGGAAAAAGGCCGAAGAGGCCAACCGACGCTAAAGCGCCGCGAATCGCCGATGACATTCATCACAAAGAACCTTGGGGCAACAAAGGACTCCTAAGTTGAGATTCCGTGAGGAGTATTCTTCGATGATGATGAAGTTCTAGCCATCTTCAAATATCTCCTTGCTAACAACAAAATCAAGCCGCCACCTATCATGAATCGAGGAAGCTAGCAATACTGTGATCCAAAGTATCAGACGCACCATAGAGGGTCCATCACCCCACCAAGGCTTGTATTACTCTGAAGAATAACATCCAAGCCTTGGTTGATGCCGGCGTCATAACGCCAAAATAGGCCAAACAAGAATGGCACAGACTTCGACAGGTATACGAGTATAAACTGCTCCCTCTATACTCCAATAGGGTATACGAGTATAAACTATTTCCTATTTTGTCGAGAAGTTTCTGGAGAATATTTTTCTTAAGGATAACTCGACAATCCCCAATTCCCTCCCACTGTGATACTCCAATAAGATATACGAGTATAAACTATTTCCTATCCCTAAGGAGAAGTTCCTGAAAAATATTTTAAGGATAACTCGACCACCTCCAAACGGGTATATGAGGATAAACTAATTCCTGAAACTCTAGTAAACGTATGAATATAAACTGTGTTGATGCCGGCCAATGCGTCATAATCACCGATTGAAGGTTGAATTTCAAGAGAAAATTTCTGACGCCAGTCAACGCGTCACATCTCAAGAAAATTCCTCTCACTGTGGTCAGTCCTACGACAAGCATCACAGTAGAGAGTTCACCGATTAAAGGATAAACCCTTAATTTCCCCCTCATTGTGGTTAGCCCTACGCCAAGCGACGCAATGGAGAATTCGTCGATTAAAGGTGTTAAAGAATCGGATGGTCAGTTCGACGACAACTCACTAACTCGAGCTAAAGCAAATATTTCATTCATCAGCCTCGGGTCAAGATTTCAACAAATGGTCGACAAGAATGCAAAGATCAGCGACACTTTCGTGCATCCTACTAAGCATTGATAGTCCGAAGAATTGGAGAAGTCAAGACTCGAGCCATTTTCGTGTCCTCTATGCCGAACAAGGTTCGGTCTATCATATCCAAAGTATTTCAGCTTCTTCTATAAAAGAGCGAGACCAAAATACTTTGGAGGGGGTATCTGTAGGCATTAAAAATTGCCTATAAATTCCCGAATGTAGCTCGTGATGATGAGAATGACCGACGAGCCATCCGACGACGTGACGATGAACCATTGACAACACAAGCGACGCCAACGCATGAAGCGAGCCGACGAAATGCATAAAGCGAGTCGACGATGCGTCCAAGTCAACGAAGCCACAAACTAATTGTGAGCGAAGGGATAAACCCAATTGTGAAGCTCCGGACCAACTAGATCAACCAAACTAAGACCCGAAACATCCGAAAATGGCGAAAGAGGTCCCGGAACCGCCCTCAGGGGCTCGGTAAAAACCGAACCACCTGGGGGTGGCCAAGCCACCTAGGTGGTGGCCGGGCTACCTAGGTGGTAGCCGAGCCACCTCCTAGGTGGCTAGGCGGGCTTTGGGCCCAGTTTCGACCGCATCCGCTTTCAAAGGCTATAAATTGAGGTGCAAGGTTCATTTGTAAGGGGCTGGATTTTTTTTAGAGAGAGGCTGAAGCTCTGCAGGATTGGGATCTGACCTTTCATCAACTCCGGCGATCGACTCCAGCGATCAACTCCGAAGATCAACTCCGGCGAGCCGATCACCATCAAGGGAGGAGTTCGAGGAGCCTAAGATCAGATCTACCCTCTGGATTAAGCTTAGTCTTAATCCCAGGGTCCGTGTGTGATTTCGCTTGGTCGATCTCACCCACTCCGGCAATTATCTTCCTCGTGAGGTAATTCCCATCGGCGATTATTTCTTTTGTGAAGTAATCCCCACAGATCTGTAAACTTCGCCTCAGATCCAGCATTGGGATTTCAATTACGCGGTGGTCCACAGACGGAATAGAGTCTCCGACACAGGCAAAGACACCCATGCAAGCGAGGATCTGATAAACGGGTCCCGTGTTTGTTCAAAAAGGAGAAAGCTGTAATCTTTTTGATTGGTTCATTGTAAAGCCTTATAAAAAAGTGATCTTTTTTCTGAATCTCGTTGTAAGCGCTCGAAGTTTGTAACGAATTCAAGCAATGACAATCATCCCAGTTTTCCCCGCGAACAAAGACATTGCCGCGACTTGGGCTTCGAATTAGTAGAGAAGGGATCCGATCTGCTTACTCCTTATTTTTGTTTTGGTGAGATTTTGACCGTGTGCTGATAGAGATAGATCAGGATCTCTATGGATTATATGATGAGGTGGAAGGTGTTAACGTCATCGCCCCTTTTTGAAGCTCGCGCCATGAAGAAAAAGTAACTCGATCTCAATTGATGAAGACCAACGGTTGTTCTTCTTCCCACCTGAGTTTGTTTGCAAACACTCTCGTAGGAAGAAGATAACTCCAGCTAAGGGAAAAGTCACTCTCAGGTATACTGTAGAATCCTTTGAGATGATAGAGCTCCTTGGGGAGTAGTAGTAGCTCTTGGGTGAATAAGAACCCTAATGAGAAAATCTCAACGGAGAGGTGATAGGCTGATAAGAAAACTCCAATGAAGAGGAGGTATGTGACTCAAAGGATCAAAGAGAAACCCAAGGAGCTCTCTAGAGGGAGAGCAATCCTACTAGAGCAGAGGAGAGATCAAACCTCAGGCAAGAAGGCTTGGATAAAAGTTAAGAGACTTAGGAGCTTAGGCAAAAATTTTGAAGCCCTTTGATTATGGGCTAATAGTCTCTATTTATAGAGAAACCCTTCTTTACACGGTGTTAGGGGGTTTGCACGTCTCTAGGTTTACGTGAGCTACTCTGGCAGGTTTTCAGTATACGGGTGCCGAATGGGTAGCAACGCGATATCCTTTTTAATAACTCTTGTAAACTTTATCATTTACGCGGTGTTTGTAGTGCGGTGGAAAAACTCCATTAGCCGCTTTATGCAGTCTTACATAAACTTTATACAGGAGTTTTATCTTGTAGCGCTTTGATGCCTCAGATATGCTACAAATTTATCTGTCAGTTCCACTATCAGTTCGACAAAATGCTTATGCGCTATTAACTTTACGTAGGCTTAATGCCGCGTAAACCCTAGCACCGCGTGACCTTAACACCACGTGTTCTTAACTTCACATAAACATGTATTGTTCTATGTTCAAGCGAGTTTTTGATCCGAGTCTCACTCTGTTGACGTACGGGGCTTTGTGACTTTGCGTCCTTAGCTCCTTTAGAATGATCATTATACCCCGGCTGGCCTCCTTGTGGCTTCAAAGGATGCTTTGTCATCAGTTTGATATTTTTACCTGTCTACAAGACCCCCCCCCAATATTACCAAAATATGGGTTCATACGCAGAGCCAGTTGCAAAACACTTTAGGGAATACTGGTGTAATGTTGAACCATTCAGAGACACCTTCTGGAGGCTGATGGGTGAACTTGATCGGAAGAGGTTTATTGCTGAACCTTCCAGAGGGATCACTGTCATAGGTATAGTGTTAAACTTAACAAACGGCCATCTCAGTAGAGGTGTAGTGTTATACTGGGGTGTACTATCAAACCCATTGAGATATGTAAATACCGACAGAGGTGTACTATTAAACCTAGGTGTACTATTGAACCGTCGGTAAATCGTCCAATAATTAATAATGGACGGCTATCTGATCAGACGAGGATGCTGCGACCATAGGTGTATTGTTGAACTCAGTCGTCAGCAATCTTAGCAGAGGTGCGATGTTGAACATGCTAGATCTATCCCAAGAGAGGTTTATTGTTGAACTTCACTGGTAAGTCACCCCAGCGTTTAGTAGCGGGATGATAGGATTGTTGCCCTAGGTTTAATGTTGAATGTAGCAGTCAACCTCCTTTAATAGTGGTTTGATGTTAACATGCTGAAGTGCAATCCCGACGGAAGTATACTGTTGAACTCGCCGAAACACCATGTTAGCAGGTTTGGCCCATATAATTTGAGTTGAGACGTCACTGCCCTAGGTTTAATGTTAAACATGGCAGACAATTATCGATGGTAGAGGTGTGATGTTAACCCGCTACAATGTTAATATCAGCAGCCCATTGATTAGCAAAAAGCCATTTGAAGATGTTGGCAGAGTTGTAGGAACATGCCAGCAAGTGGTAGGGGTCATCACCTGAAGTGTAGTGTTAAACTCCGTGAAGGATTGCCTTAGAGGCAGAGAGATCTGTTGGAAAGTCAATTTTGATCAAGATTGCATTCACGGATGACTTGGACGGATGTCTGATGAAGTCATCAGGTTGGTTGAGATGTTGATTTTTAGACTCATCAGTGAGCTGAAAAGGCTCTGGTATCACCATGGACGATGATGATTTTGAGAGAGAGACTCCTTTTGTATGGATAGAATGAGAGGTTGTTTCACCTATGAACGTTCTCAAAGTAAAAGTCACTTCTATTTTCTTGTTGACCAGGAAAACTATCATTTTGATGATGTCGTCAAAGAGTCTAGGGGATGCCATTGGTTGAGGAATTCGCCGCTCAAAGTGTACTATTGACCTTGGAATGAAATGCCTCAGTAGAAGTATAATGTTAAGCTTGTTAAGATGATTCTAGTGAGAGATTGATCTCACTTTGTTGAAAATTATTGATTTGTCCATTGTTGATCAGCACAGACGCTTGGTGACAATAAGTCTTTATGCACTTTTGGAAGGCTTTACGTGGCCTTAGGTTTACGTGGGGTTGAGCGGCTGAGATCTTGCCACGTGCCAGCAATCTGACGGCCGGCGTAAAATATAAAAGTGAGTAGAGGTTATCATCTTCATCATCATTGTCCACTTTCTAAGTCCACGTAAATGTCTCCAAACCCAAAAATTGCCTGATGAGTCGCCATCGAATCAAGGGTCTAGCGCAGCCATTCTATTAGTGAAAGATGCTAGTGACAGGTGCGAGATCACCCGTGGTGATGTTAACAGGGATCCCCTCCCATCGGAGATGCAAATCGAGGGTAAAAACCCTTTGACTACCGCTTCACCTTTTCACGAATTTAACCCCTTTACATGGGGCTACTAAACCCTCCTTTGGACGGGTTTTCTCCTTTTTAATTTTGAGAGTTTGCGTGATGTTGGGTCGGCTAAACTTAGCACCGCGTAAACTTTTGCAGCTCCGCATAATCATACTAACTTCATGTGCTTGACACTTAGTAAATTTCTTGCTTGATTTTGGGGTTCCTAATAAACTGACTCTTATCTGCTTTTTGTTGCAGCTAGCTCTTCTGTCAGCTGAAATGTGAGAATGAGTAGTTTTGAGATTATTAAGGATGATGACCTTATGTGACTGCTTGCGGCAGTCGGCAATTCATCTCCATTTGTCAGTTGGTTGAGAACAACCTCATCAGCTAAATAGCCTCGGCTTTGCCGAGCTCAGTCAGATTAAGGAGAGGCTGGTAGACTTTGGCTAGACTCTTCTCTTACCTCTACAAGAGGTCAAGTTGGCTCATCGAGTGGTGAGGCTCGAGGACTAAAATAGATGCCTCTATGATGAGCTGTCAACTATCGGAGACATCAAGCATCACTTGTAAGCTGCCTTTGACTGCCTCCGGGCTGGTGTAGATGATACCCTACAATGCTCTCAGGAGGAGCGCGATGAGCTTCGGTGAGCTTTCGTAGCTCAAGACAATCAAATATCCAATATAGAAGATAACCTGTGGGGGAGTGCGTCCAGCTGGTCGAGACTGTTAGGGTGATTCCTGCTCGCGTGGCAAGTCTCTCTCCAGGTCTAGGAGAAATCTCTCAGAGAGGACTTGAGTCTCCCAGGGAAAATAGAAAGAGTGATTAGTTGTCAACTCCTCGCGTATGTTTCATTTATGTCTCTTTGGATGTAAGTACTAGCCTGATGAATGAAATCCATCTCTTAATGGCAATCTTCTATGATTTACTGACTCTCGGCTGCTTGAGGTCAGTGTCTATTGTCTTCTAGTCCAAAATTGATTGAGTTTTAACTAAGGCTTAGTCAAATCAATCAACTCTGCTTGATTTTGCCATGATTGCGTAGCATCTGACTTAGTGTTCGTTGGAGGTGTATTGTTAACACAACCGGCTGAGTCTACGGGGTCACCACCTTGATGAGGAGCATTCCATCATGAGAGAATTGTTCATCGCACGAATGGATTTGTCTCAAGGTCTCATGTTTTTTGGCCTCGTTGAGAAGTGTCTGGTTGTGGATCACAATCTCTATTTACCAGGGATGCGACCTCCAGCATGGTTGGAGCACTTTAACACCTGGGGCTTCACAAGAGGATTCTCAGAGTTTGCTATCACGAAGCTCAAGTGACAAGTGTTGGCAATTCCCCAATGTACATTGATTCGGGTTCTTGGAATCTGATGGCTACATTGCCAGAGGATCCCTTGAGGAACACAAAATATGCGCCATTGGTGGCATTCTTTGAACTATATCCTCCAGAGCACCATTGAGGTGATGGAAGAATTTTGCTCTCGTGGCTGAGCGTCATACAAAGGAAGACTTTCGGAAAGCCACTGAAAATCTCAAGGCTGCCCAAGCATCATTCTTGAGCCAAAGAAGGTTTTGGGGGCTAGTCGTTCAACAATTCGCCGCTCGGATGCTAAGTTAGCTTGAATTCACCAGGAGCTAAAAAAGGCTACGGAGATGCATATTACTAAGGGGTAGCAAGTTCAAAACTTCGTGCTCTATTGAGAGCATTTCGTCCTTTTGATGAGGAGTTGCGACAACAGGCCGGAGCCAAGGCGAAAGCACTATATCAAGCTAAGGTGAAGGATCAGGATATGGCTCTGCGCGCTTTGCTTCAGCAATCGGGAGAGGGATTATGTGGCCTCTCTGCTTCACTTTTGCTCTTTTGTGTTTCCACGGATGTATAGATCATCTTTTGTTTGTACATATTCGATCGATTAATGAAGTTTCCTTTTCAGAGCACAAATGATTCTTGAGCTATTTTGGTGCTTGCTTGGGTGTATAGATTAGCGGTTAATTAAACTTAACTATGATGAGTCAATTTAACTAACACCTAACCCATCTTGGAGAGTTTCACGGTAGCTTAGCTTGAATTAGTGGGAGGTGTATTGTTAACACAACCGGCTGAGTCTACGGGGTCACCACCTTGATGAGGAGCATTCCATCATGAGAGAATTGTTCATCGCACGAATGGATTTGTCTCAAGGTCTCATGTTTTTTGGCCTCGTTGAGAAGTGTCTGGTTGTGGATCACAATCTCTATTTACCAGGGATGCGACCTCCAGCATGGTTGGAGCACTTTAACACCTGGGGCTTCACAAGAGGATTCTCAGAGTTTGCTATCACGAAGCTCAAGTGACAAGTGTTGGCAATTCCCCAATGTACATTGATTCGGGTTCTTGGAATCTGATGGCTACATTGCCAGAGGATCCCTTGAGGAACACAAAATATGCGCCATTGGTGGCATTCTTTGAACTATATCCTCCAGAGCACCATTGAGGTGATGGAAGAATTTTGCTCTCGTGGCTGAGCGTCATACAAAGGAAGACTTTCGGAAAGCCACTGAAAATCTCAAGGCTGCCCAAGCATCATTCTTGAGCCAAAGAAGGTTTTGGGGGCTAGTCGTTCAACAATTCGCCGCTCGGATGCTAAGTTAGCTTGAATTCACCAGGAGCTAAAAAAGGCTACGGAGATGCATATTACTAAGGGGTAGCAAGTTCAAAAACTTCAGGCTCGGTTGGAGAGCATTTCGGTCCTTTTGATGAGGAGTTGCGACAACAGGCCGGAGCCAAGGCGAAAGCACTATATCAAGCTAAGGTGAAGGATCAGGATATGGCTCTGCGCGCTTTGCTTCAGCAATCGGGAGAGGGATTATGTGGCCTCTCTGCTTCACTTTTGCTCTTTTGTGTTTCCACGGATGTATAGATCATCTTTTGTTTGTACATATTCGATCGATTAATGAAGTTTCCCTTTTCGTAGCACAAATGATTCTTGAGCTATTTTGGTGCTTGCTTGGGTGTATAGATTAGCGGTTAATTAAACTTAACTATGATGAGTCCAATTTAACTAACACCTAACCCATCTTGGAGAGTTTCACGGTAGCTTAGCTTGAATTCGTCGGAGGTGTATTGTTAACATAATGAACTGAGTTTAGTTTAGGACCCGCGTAAACCCTTGTGAGTCTTGTTTAGACAAGAATTCAATTCCGCGTAAGCTACTAAGATTCTTGGTCAAAGGTGTAATGTTAACTTTGACCTTTAGAGTCATAGTACCACTCTTTGCTGTGATGAGAATGACATGAGTTATGGTCAGAGCATTCTGATTCAAACTCCGTGTGGGGTTTCCTGATGTTCGTTGATGTCTTATGATCAAAGGTTTAGTGTTGACATGCAGCATAGTTTGCTCGAAGCTGGAGTACTTTGATTGGCACTCCTTGGGAGTTTGATCTGAGCCTCCATCTTCGATCGATAGCTGTTCTCCATGATCCATTTAGTTGGGATGAAAAAAATTGATAGAATCCTTTAGCCAGATGTGTATGGTTAAGCTGCGAAAAGTAGGTTCTCCCTGAGTTCATTGATTAGGGTCGCAGGGAGATAGGGTTGAAAATATTTCACCAGAGATGTATTGTTAACCTAGCAAGTGACATTTGAAGTGTTCGACATTTGGTTATGGCACTTGGTTCTAGCAAAAGTCACTTGATTCAAACTCTACATGAGTTTGTCCTCCCTGAAATTCATTGATACGGAATCGGGGAGGGTGTTGGTTTCTGACAGTCTGTGATCAGAGGTTTAGTATTAACTTATCACCTGCTGGTATTGGAGTATTTGAATTCAAAATTCTTGAGCTCATATCAAACTATAACCACAGATGATGCTTGTCATCACGGTGGTGAAAGGGTTACCTTTGTGATCCTTTGGGAACTCAGGGTTTGATAGTGGTTTATCATTAATTTATTAGAAGGGGACCTTTCTGAAGACGGGCGGGCTGAGGTGGTATGAGACATCATGCAGCCTAGATAGCTGTTAGATCATTCGCGTCCTTGCTCTCAAAGAGGCAATGACTAAGTTTGTTGTTATATGTATAATGTTAACTTGACAAAGAGGAAGGGGGCTACTCCACAGCCTGTTGATGGATACTATGAAGCGCATGCTATGGAGAAGGTCGCTATTTTGCAACATCTGTAGCATGAACTACTAGGGGCTGTGGTTAGTCTTGTCACTAGAAGTTTAATATTAATGTAGCGATGATGGCAGTGTGGAGTGTTTGTTTTGTACTCCTTGGAAAGGTTCTCTCTGAATTTGTTGGTCCAGAATTCTGGGAGTGAAAGTTTTGACAAAGCTAGATTGGTCGGACTTTGCTACCTTGATATGGAACTGTCAGAGGTATAATATTAACATGACGTTTGCGTGTTGAAGTTGCGACTTCTGAGAGAGGTAATTGATGCTGTAGGAGGGTCCTTTCGGGATGCATTGGTGCAGAACCCCAAAGTTACTGATAGGCTATGAACATGAGTGATGGTTAGCGTGTCACGCATGTTGAATTCTTCTTGTCTCTTTGGAGAGTAACTTGACTACTAGAGGTTTAATGTTAACTTAACAGTGGGAGTAATTTGATCTCTATGAGGGATTAATGCAATTGCCTTTGTTGTTGTGATCACAGGATGCTCGGAGCGAGCTTGGGCTCGATGACCTTATTTGCCACCATAGCTGTCAGTTGCTTGTGGGTAGTATTTATTGAGGTAATTGCTATTGATTGATATCATTGACATACCCTTGTGTTGATCGACTAAGCGATAATCCCCATTTGAATAGATAGTATCCACCATGTATGAACCCTCCTATCTCTTACGAAACATGCCAGGTGACTTGTGCATCATGATCATGGGACGACGGACCGGTAGGATGAGTTCTCCTTTTTGGGACCCTCTTCTTGACTTTCTTGTTGAAAGTCTTCGAGATACACACTTGGTATAGCTCAATTTGTTGCTGAGGTTATAGCTGCTTCTCATAAAATGCCTCACGCTTCTTGAGTTACAACTAGGTGTTGTCTTCCCACATCATATGAATTGCCAACATGGTGTGCGGTGAGGGTATTTGAATCTCAAGTGAAAGGACCGCCTCACACCCACACACCAGAGCAAAGGATGTATTCTCCATTGTGGTCCTAACCATTGTGCGGGGCCTTGAGGCTTTCTCCTAGTTTCTCGTTCCATTCTTGTTTGTTGTCGAAAATAAAATTCTTGAGTATCTTGATGATCATTTTATTGAAGACTTCTACCAATCCATTAGCTACCGGATTGTATGCTATCGAAGCAACATTCTGAATTCGGAACATGTTGCAGAATCGATCAAACCCATAACTAGCCAATTAGGGGCCATTATAATGGAAAATCCATTTGGGTAGACCAAAATGGTATACGTCGTGATATTTGAGAAAATTCATGATGTTGCTGGTCTTCTTCACTTCTGTGAGTAGCACAACTTTAGTCCATTGGGAGAAATAATCGGTTACTGCCAGAATAGACCAATGTCCCTTCATTGATGGCGGGCTGATTGGACAGTTGATGTTCATTCCCAAGGTCTCAAATGGCCATGAGGAAACAATTAGATGTAAATGCTCAGGTGCTTGATGGATGAAGTCACTATGGAACTGACATGCTTGGCAACGTCTGACATATTTCACAGTGTATGTCACAGTATCTTGAATCATGGTTGGCCAATAGTATCTAAAGTATCAGAGCCTATCTTGGAGCTTAGGATTTGGTTGGTGTGCTGCACATGTGCCATCGTGGGCTTCTTTTAGGGCTTCCCGAGCTTCTGAAGATGAAAGATAGCAGAGGAGTATATCGTCGAATGATCGACGATATAACATTTTGGTGACTGTGGCGTAGTAGAATCGAGACGACAGGCATCGAACAAAGGTCGCCTCTTTAGGATCATTGGGGAGAATGCTGTAGAGGACATAGTTGATGATCGGGATCTGCCAATCACATTCCTCAACATTCACTGTGACGGTGTGAACCCCAACGGTCTTTAGTCCTAGTTACGAGCATGCAAGATGATGGCTTCCAACTCGAATACATTGAGTCGCATTAATCGAAAGAACCAGCGTAGTTGCCAGCCCAGCACGGTCGTCGGCGATGGCACTATTGGCGTTAACCTTGTGATTGATCTTGAACTCTTGGAATGAGCTGATCAGCTTGAGTGCTGTCTTGTGGTAGGGCACTAGGTCCTTGTGTACTTCGTACTTCTCATTCACTTGGTTCACGATGAAGAGTGAGTCATCGTTGGCTTTGAGATGCTCAACTCCCAACTCTCTAGCCACTTGGTCGCCATCGTGTTTGGGTCGAAAGTTGATTCCATTTATAAAACTAGAGAAAATTACACTTTTGGTTCTCAGTTACAATGAAAATTAAATAACTCTCTCACAAACTCGAACAAAAGACGCTACAAGTGTAGATCTCTTGTTTTGTGGGACTTTGCACTTGGGGATCGTAATCCGTGGACCACCGGCGGCGATCGTCGAATCGGCGGGGTTTAGTTGATGCTTCGCAAAGGAAACAAGAACCCGACAAATATCTTAGCAAGGTAAGATATCTACTCTTCTCAAGAATAAGTCAAGGCTTAAACTCAAGGAATCTCCGTGTGGATCGTGTTCTTGAACTCAGGAAGCTTGGATCTCGATTGCCCCTTCGATAGCCGACCCCCTGCCCAAGTGGGCGTAGGAGGTATTTATAGTCTTTGGGAAGCGTGCCCTCTTGAAACACAAGTGTCATAAGTGCGGGACACTTGCGGTTAGCCTGGCGATTCGGTACCTCGGCGCCAAAACGCCGCAGCTCGCGGCGGTGTAAATCCCAGGCTACATGCTTGGTTTTCACGCTTTTTAGGCGCGATTAAATGCCCTAGAATTACGCCTAGTGGGTGTATCTTCGCCAGATAACCGCCCATTGAAGTAGCCGAACGCCTTTTGCACCGATAAAGTCAATTGGGCCCCACCAGCATTGATTTAGATCCTTCAAGAGCTCGTTTTAAGTATTCTGGGTGTCTTGTGTTTGGCGAGGCAGTAGTAAGTGTCTCGCTAGTTGCGAGACACATCAAGGTGTCTCGCTAGTGGCGAGACACATCAAAGTGTCTCGCTAGTGGCGAGACACATCAAAGTGTCTCGCTAGTGGCGAGACACATCAAAGTGTCTCGCTAGTGGCGAGACACATCAAAGTGTCTCGCTAGTGGCGAGACACATCAAAGTGTCTCGCTAGTGGCGAGACACAATCTTCCCCATGTTGGGCTTCTTGAGATTTCGACGACGTTGTCCTTCGATCTTCTCATGATTTAGTCATATTTGAGGTTCTTCAGCAATTTTTGATGCCTACAGATACCCTCCAAAGTTTTGGACTCCTCGTATTTTGTCGAAGTGCGGAATACTTTAGATAAGATGCTTTGCTTCGCTCAACGCTGAACTTTATAGAAGAGGCCCATGTTTTGCTTGATTTCTTGAACCACGGCTCTGTGGCGTCGTGACCATACTTTGGGATCAATATCTCTGCATTTGTATTTGAATGGATTAAAATGTCGAAGTCGATTTTGGACTAATCATCTTCATCTTGAAAGTCATCATTTGAATTGTAATTGAATGCCTTGAGAAACATCGGTCATTATTGCGGCTTGTTTGTGTTTTCTCTTGGGGCTAAAACGAACCCTTTGTTGGAGTAGACCTCTCATTCATAAAAAGAATCGAGAGAAGATTTTGACCATGGTCCTAGCGTAGGAAGGTTTGACCATGATAGAAATTTGGAGGCGATCCTTCTTGTCGGAAGGTTTGATCGCTCAATCACGGAAGTGGACCTCTCGTTCATGGATGGAATCGAGAGGGATTTTGACCATGGTCCTAGCGTAGGAAGGTTTGACCAAGTGGGAGTGAAAATTTAAAATGATCCTAAGCGTAGGAAGGTTTGATCGGGATAGGAGTTTTGGAGGCGATCCTAACTATCGGAAGGTTTGATCGCTCAATCTGAAATGGACCTCTCGTTCATGGAAGGAATCAAGAGGATTTTGACCATGGTCCTAGCGTAGGAAGGTTTGACCATGATAGAAATTTGGAGACGATCCTAACTATCGGAAGGTTTGATCGCTCAATGGAAGTGGACCTCTCGTTCATGGAAAGAATCGAGAGGATTTTGGCCGTGGTCCTAAGCGTAGGAAGGTTTGACCGGGATAGGAATTTTTGAGATAATCCTAGCGTAGGAAGGTTTGATTGCTCAATGTGGAAGTGGACCTCTCGTTCATGGATTATCCACCCCTAGCTTTCTTTGCAAAACTGGGTTGCATTCATTTTAGAATAGTTTATACTCATATTCTTATTGGAGTAAGAAGGAGGAGCAGTTTAACCTCTTATACTCATCGGAGGAAGGGCGGTTTATACTCATATTCTTATTGGAGTAAGAAGGAGGAGCAGCTTAACCTCTTATACTCATCGGAGGTATCTA
Organism: Asparagus setaceus; assembly: GCA_012295165.1. NCBI lineage: Eukaryota > Viridiplantae > Streptophyta > Magnoliopsida > Asparagales > Asparagaceae > Asparagus > Asparagus setaceus. The sequence goes on from CM022707.1 coordinate 34,162,171, forward strand.
GCATTTAGCTTATTTCGCTAAGACGGCTTCAACCAAGGCTTGGATGATGGCATTAAGAGCTAAGCAATCCTTAGTAGGATGGAGGATCATACGTAGTGCATACGGTATTTAGGGTCAGAAGTCTTGTTAACCTCCTCTTGATTTGTGTCGGAGGCAACTTGATTTTGTTGTTATCAAGAAGGTGTTTGAAGATGATCGAACTTCTTCGCCTCTCGAAAGAATATGTCCTGTAGAATTCTGATTTAGAAGCTTTTTGGCGCGACCGTTGTTGCGACGTTTGACCAACAGTAGTCACAGATGCCTTTCCTCTATTACGAGAGGAAAAATTTACTCGAGGGTCACCATCTTTTAGCCTCTTCGACTTTCTTCCTTGAGGCGCTTCGGCTTGTTCTCCTCGTATTTTCAGATCTTTCCATGTAGTTGGCGGGACGACCCCCATGACTTCCAACAGATCAATGGAAAGATTGTTGTGGCATGTCCGCAATATGAATTCCTCGGTGATTGGATCTTTGCAGTTTATGGCCTTATTGCGGAAACGCTTAACGAAAATGTCAATTGTCTCCCCATTCTTCTGCTTTTCATCCAAAAGGGTTCCAATCGAGACTTCGGTGTCGTCATCGAAGAAGTTGCTGAGGAACAAGGTTTCCATGTCCTCCGGCAATTAATACTCCGGCCTTGAGTCTTGATACCAATCGAAGCGACCCTGAGGTACCAACGAATGACCGAATCATCAAAGGCTCATTTCCTGAGATCACCCCCAAATGTGATTTGAAGTAAATCAGGTGTTGTGTAGGTGACCCTCTCCCGTCAAATGGCGTGAAGTTGATCAAATTGAATTTTGGCGGGTAAGGAATTGAATCCCACTCTCTAGGATCTGGACCACGGGATACGGTCCTTTTGACTTCCTGTGTGGACATCAAAGCATTGATTTTATCTTCAAGCTCTTTCATCCTTTCGCCATCATCTTCCCCCTGTTTTGGATTACTTCCAATAGGAAGAATTGGACCATTTCCACCTTGAACACCAGATGCAGCCTTCTTTGGAGGTTGATCAGCGTAAATGTGTTCATCTATCTCCGAATCGCTATCTTCGACATTATAGGCGTTATGGTGGGTAGCTCCACCTTGTTGATCGGATTCGTGATGTTGATCGACCCGTGTTGTGCAATCAGATGGGTTTGTAACTCCTCATCCGCTGCATGGCTAGCTCCATCTCTGTTCTCATTTCGCCTTAAGCTCTTCTCTTTGCTTGGCTAAGGCTTCTTGTAACATTTGAGCGGGACATCGGGAGTAATGGTAAAAGCTTGTGGCATGTCCGCAATATGAATTCCTCGGTGATTGGATCTTTGCGGTTTATGGCCTTATTGCGGAAACGCTTAACTAAAATGTCAATTGTCTCCCCATTCTTACGCTTTTCATCCAAAGGGTTCCAATCGAGACTTCGTGTCGCCATCGAAGAAGTTGCCGAGGAACAAGGTTTCCATGTCCTCCGGCAATTAATACTCCGGCCTTGAGTCTTGATACCAATCGAAGCGACCCTTGAAGGTACCAACGAATGACCGAATCATCAAAGGCTCATTTCCGAGATCACCCCAAATGTGATTTGAAGTAAATCAGGTGTTGTGTAGGTGACCCTCTCCGTCAAATGGCGTGAAGTTGATCAAATTGAATTTTGGCGGTAAGGAATTGAATCCCACTCTCTAGGATCTGGACCACGGGATACGGTCCTTTTGACTTCTGTGTGGACATCAAAGCATTGATTTTATCTTCAAGCTCTTTCATCCTTTAGCCATCATCTTCCCCTGTTTTGGATTACTTCCAATAGGAAGAATTGGACCATTTCCACCTTGAACACCGGATCGACCTTCTTTGGAGGTTGATCGGTAAATGTGTTCATCTATCTCGAATCGCTATCTTCGACATTATAGGCGTTATGGTGGGTAGCTCCACCTTGTTGATGGATTCGTGATGTTGATCGACCCGTGTTGTGCAATCAGATGGGTTTGTAACTCCCTCATCGTTGCATGGCTAGCTCCATCTCTGTTCTCATTTCGGCCTTAAGCTCTTCTCTTTGCTTGGCTAAGGCTTCTTGTAACATTTGAGCCAGGACATCGGGAGTAATGGTAAAAGCTTCTCTGGGATGACAACCAACACTTGACATTGTGTCATCGGAAGCTATCGCCGAATTGATGTCGGAAGCTTCGTCATCAGATGACTCTCCTCATGCATCCTTCTATAGTCGATCGTTGGGCAGCTCGCAATTGTAACCGACATTCTTTGAGAAATCTGAGATCCAACCTTTCTTCCAGGAGTGAAGTCAGGATCTGCATCCGTCGCCGGTCCTTTCCCTTTGTTCACCATGTTGATAGTCACTTTGGGAAACTCATCAAATTGGATGGATGATCTCTTTCTTCTTCGACGTCGTCTTGGCGTGGCCGGATCTTACATTGGCGGCGGGGAAAGCCGTTTGAATCTTGAAGCTCTTTGTGGGTGAGCTGCTCGACTCAAAACAGCACATCCCGATAACCATGTCTTAATCAATTTTGCACACGAGCAAGAACAATCTATTTAAATCGATCGTCCTCTTTAGATGTGTTGCTACCCCATCGATGATATGGTTGGTGTGGGTTATTACAAATTGCACTTCCACCCCAAGTGTAGCGTTGTCCTTAGTGGAGGACCGTCTTCTTTTAGGGGCGGCGATTCTTTGACTTGAGAGACAACTTCCGTCGCTTGGCCGTCATCACGAAGTTGCTTACGTATGAATCACAAGGGTCCGGTCATCTCTCGTGATTTTGCGAGTCACTTGCCTCAACTTATTCTTCTCGGCGGACTTCGTGGACCCCTTGTGGGATGCTCAAGCGAGATGCAATTGGAATTCTAGAGACTGAGATATTTTAGCTTGTTCGGGACTCTTACGAATTTGGATAATCAAGCGTTTCTTCAGGTACCTTGCCTTTATTTCCTCGGCCGTGGACCAAGACGACTAAACTCTTGAAATTGTCGGTTCCGGACTCAGCGGTTGATACCTCAGTAGGAGAAGTGGAAGAAATGGGCGAAAAGCACATTTTACGCTAAGGCATGAAAAGCTGCCTGGCTGTGGCGAAGGCGATTCGGCTATGTCGGCGAGCGGTTTACTACCTGGCTGTTGGCGGCGGCTTATCTTGTCTCGCTAGCCTTGGCGGCTCAGTATCTCGGTGAAGGCATTGCGGAACTCTTGAGCGATGTCGACCGGGACCCAAACTTTGTGATTTTGAGTCGATTCCTTGGTTGATTTAGACTCCTGCGCCTTGCGAACAATAGCGATGCATGAGCAGCGTGCCACGGCGCTTTAGGCGCTCCTTCCTTGTCAATCGGGTCCTTTTGGCGAGAACCCATTCTTCCTTGGGAGAGTCTTGGCGGGTTGAAGCGTAGTTTGTTGGCGCTTTGATCATGTGAGTTAGATGCGATAGTGAACTCCATCCGTCGACTCGGGGCCTTGGCTAATTGACGAGCCATCTTTTGGCGTCGTCTTTGGCGAGCTCGTTCGTCGAATCGGTTGAGATCTTGTTGAGAGAAATGCGCCTCCGTTGCAAGCGAGCGAGAATCGTTGCGCATCACAACGTAACTAACCTCCTCTTAGGCGATGAGATCCTCCGATGTTTGCGGGTGAGGAGGATTTCAATGAGGAAGAGGAGAGATATTCTTGAACTTGGCTTGATCGAAGAAATAATCGATCCATCGACCATGAGGTCGGCTTGATCGTTTACAAGGCTGCGACACAACGATCTCGGCTCGAGACCGCTATTCCCACCGTGGTCACCATCGTGTTTGGGTGAAAGTTGATTCCATTTGTAAAACTAGAAAATTACACTTTTGGTTCTCGATTACAATGAAAATTAAATAACTCTCTCACAAACTTCGAACAAAAGGCGCTACAAGTGTAGATCTCTTGTTTTGTGGGACTTTGCTGTCTTGGGGATCGTAATCCGTGGACCACCGGCGGCGATCGTCGAATCGGCGGGGTTTAGTTGATGCTTCGCAAAGGAAACAAGAACTTCAAAGAAATATCTTAGCAAGGTAAGATATCTACTCTTCTCAAGAATAAGTCAAGGCTTAAACTCAAGGAATCTCCGTGTGGATCGTGTTCTTGAACTCCGGAAGCTTGGATCTCTGATTGCCCCTTTCTGATAGCCGACCCCCTGCCCAAGTGGACGTAGGAGGGTATTTATAGTCTTTGGGAAACGTGCCCTCTTCAGAAACACAAGTGTCATAAGTGCGGGACACTTGCGGTTAGCGGCGATTCGGCTGCCTAGGCTGCCTAAACTCCTTGCGGCGGATGTAAAGGCCTCGCTAAGCGGCGGTATAGAGGCTGCCTCGGCCGGCGGCGGCGGTGTCGTCCCTCTTTATGCGGTTTTCCGCTTTTAGGCACGATTAAATGCCCTAAATTACGCCTAGTGGGCGATCTTCGCCAGATAACCGCCCATTGAAGTAGCTGAGCGTCTTTTTGCGATAAAGTCAATTGGGCCCCACCGGCATTGATTTAGATCCTTCAAGAGCTTCGTTTAAGTATTACGGGTGTCTTGTGTTTGGCGGTAGTAAGTGTCTCGCTAGTTGCGAGACACATCAAGGTGTCTCGCTTCGTGGCGAGACACATCAAAGTGTCTCGCTAGTTGCGAGACACATCAAGGTGTCTCGCTTCGTGGCGAGACACATCAAGGTGTCTCGCTTCGTGGCGAGACACATCAAAGTGTCTCGCTAGTGGCGAGGCACACATAAGTGTCTCGCTAGTGGCGAGACACAATCTTCAATGTTGGGCTTCTTGAGATTTCGACGACGTTGTCCTTCGATCTTCTCATGATTTAGTCATATTTGAGGTTCTTCAGCAATTTTTGATGCCTACAGTCACGTCCTTCATGTCATCATTGTGCATTTTGATCTGGTTATATCTAGAGAACCCATCCATGAAAGACATGCGCTCGAACCCACGTGTTGTCAATCATGATGTCCTTGATTGGCAAGGGAAACTCATCTTTAGGATAAGCCACATTTAAGTTGCGATAGTTGATGCAGATTCTAACGATCCTGTTCTTCTTTGGTACGGGGACAATGTTGGAGACCTAGTCTGGATGTCGTAGCTCCTTAAAAAAATCCTAATTGTATGAGTTTGTTGAACTTGCTCTCAATGGATCCCATCAATTCTGGCTTGAATCGCATTTGAGGTTACTTGAAATATTGAGAGCTAGGCTTGATATTGAGGCGATGCATAGCGACCGTCGGGTCAAAATTTGGGCATTTCATGGTAGGTCGACACGAAAATATCCTTGTACTCGCACAAAGAGATTCTACCCCGTCGCTCTTCTTGTTTCGGTCTAGTCTTGATGAAGATGGGCTTTTCTTCTAATCCATTACCCAAGTTTAGTTGGGCGATTTGGTCGATGCGTGGGTGGTTCGTGTTGTTCAAAGCTCGCTTCGTGGCGAGACACATCAAAGTGTCTCGCTTCGTGGCGAGACACATCAAAGTGTCTCGCTTCGTGGCGAGACACATCAAAGTGTCTCGCTTCGTGGCGAGACACATCAAAGTGTCTCGCTAGTGGCGAGGCACACATAAGTGTCTCGCGACCGAAGCAGACACAATCTTCAATGTTGGGCTTCTTGAGATTTCGACGACGTTGTCCTTCGATCTTCTCATGATTTAGTCATATTTGAGGTTCTTGACAATTTTTGATGCCTCTGATCCGTCCTTCATGTCATCATTGTGCATTTTGATCTGGTTATATCTAGAGAACCCATCCATGAAAGACATGCGCTCGAACCCACGTGTTGTCAATCATGATGTCCTTGATTGGCAAGGGAAACTCATCTTTAGGATAAGCCACATTTAAGTTGCGATAGTTGATGCAGATTCTAACGATCCTGTTCTTCTTTGGTACGGGGACAATGTTGGAGACCTAGTCTGGATGTCGTAGCTCCTTAAAAAAATCCTAATTGTATGAGTTTGTTGAACTTGCTCTCAATGGATCCCATCAATTCTGGCTTGAATCGCATTTGAGGTTACTTGAAATATTGAGAGCTAGGCTTGATATTGAGGCGATGCATAGCGACCGTCGGGTCAAGGCTGGGCATTTCATGGTAGGTCGACACGAAAATATCCTTGTACTCGCACAAAAGAGATTCTACCCCCCCCCCCCGTCGCTCTTCTTGTTTCAGTCTAGTACTGATGAAGATGGGCTTTTCTTCTAATCCATTACCCAAGTTTAGTTGGACGATTTGGTCGTCTGTGGGTGGTTCGTGTTGTTCAAAGCTCATTTCCCACTGGCCATCAAGTTGTTGTGCCCAGAGGGGTATTTATTCATCTTCCACGACCTAATGTATGTATATCATGTTGACATATAAGCTTCTAAACTCATCGCCAATACTAACGTCAGAGTAATATACCAAAGTCTCAGATGAGTAAGAAGGCACATGATATTCTAAGATTATTACAAGTTCTGGCTTGGGAGAGTTAGCAAGTTAGCCTAGTCCATATTTCAATCGGCTATAATAGTCTTCAGGCATCCCTTTTGACACGAATAGCTTTGGGGGTGTTTGACATCCTTTTCTGAAATTTAGTCTTTGGGCCATTGCCAGATTATAGTCCATATTTTCCATTATCCGCTTAGCTTCAAGGCTACAATGGGCAAGTTAGGGCATAATCTTCTTCTGAGTCAGATTCTCCATTTAGTCTGGGAGCATTAGGTTTGTGCTTCTAGCAGACGATAGATTTTCATCACTTCGCCTCGATGGTGTGTTTGAACTTTGTATCAGACATAGTTCCTTCCACTGGTAATTTCTCATCAGAGGTGTACTATTAACATGATGAAGGGAAGTCTTCTTCAGAGCTTGTTAGCTCAAAATTATACCGTCAGTGATGTAATGTTAACATGACAAATAGGGACTTTCGATCTTTATGGGGAGGCAAGGCTATCACTCCTCCTAGACTCAATCTGTTGGAGGTTAATTCTTAAGTCCATCAAGGATGATTTGACTACTAAAGGTGTAGTGTTTAACTTAGTAATCAAAGCAATATGAGCTTGGTTAATCTCTCATGCAACTGGCATTGTCGGAACGCTTCTCTTTAAGGGATTTGTCATTGACCGGCACCATCAGTATTTCGTCTTGCTAGTCGACTTAGAACCCCACATGGAGACTACAGATCACTTTCATTTGAAAAGGGTACTAGTTTTGACCTTCAGGTGATGATTTATTCTGCTAAAGAACAATTTGGTGGTCTGTGACTAGAGGTGTAATGTTAACGTGGCGCAAATCAAAATCAGAGTATTTTAGCTTGAACTCTATGGGAACTATTAGGACCAATGCCATCAGAGGTGTGATGTTAACCTGATGAGCAGAGCCTTAGCCTCAAATTCTTGCGAATAGAGCTTTCTCTGTCGAAAATTCACTGTGGCAAGGAAGGAAGTTGATTGTTTCTCTTGACTTTGCTCCGTCAGGGAAGGACTTAAGATTCTTGGACAGAGGTAACTATTAACCTGACACTTAGAATCTCGCTCGAAAGCTCTTGGTTTAGAGCTCTGTAGGGGAAGGAATATGGTGGGCCCTTCTGATTTAATCCACTGAGGAAAATCTAACTGCTAGAGGTTTATTGTTGAACTTAGCAGTAGGGGTGAAATGAGCTCAAGGGATTTCTCGCAACCTGTGTTGTTGGCCTTGTCATGGAAAGTTAGAGTGATGTGAGCTCGGTGAATTCACTCATGATTGACATTGTCGATGCAGTCCTAGAAGTGTTAGAGTGATATGAGATCAAAGGACTTCCTCGTAACTGGGTTGTCTGCACAGTCACCGAATTTCTAGACCGGTATGCACTCAGTGAACTCTCTTGTAACTGGCATTGTCGATGCAGTTAATAAATTTTCCATTGATTAGTTGCATTAGCATTGTGCTACATTGGTCGATGAGGCAATAAACTTTGTCTGAATAGACAGATTCTATCACAAACGTCCTTTTTATCCAAAACTTCTTGACTTGCAACTCCACTGCGGAAAGTGTTGAGATTCATAGCCGAAGGTAACGTTTAAAAGGGATAGAGCCTCAGTTGGAGTTTGTTGATTGGAGACCCATGAGGCCCTTTGGTGGATGTTTTTAGAAGTAACAGTTAACTCGATGAGCAGCTTCTTTGGCAGAGTTCATTGATTGGAACCCCTTGGTAATTTGCCCATTTTAATGATGGTTTTCAATTTTTCTCTAACCAGATACCTCTTTTTCTTTTGTTGAGATTTTCACCATTGTCAGTTCTTCTATATGGCTTTGCCTACATGTCCTTGCAGATTTTTCTATAGCAAGGGGATTTCCATTTTTGCCTGTCGGGGTATACTACAGCCATAAATTTTGATAATCTTACCCCTGGGCCCTTTAAGATTTTTCTAGATCCGTTGATGGCTTATCTTTTACCCGTGGTTCTTTGAAAGATCCATGTCCTCCATCTTTTTTTGTTGTTGGTGCAATTGTTAAATTTGACTGAATTATTGCCAGAGGTTTATTGTTAGCATGGCTAATGAGGGGATGATCACTCCGAGTCCATCCACTAGGGAATAAGAAGTGCATCCGGTCAGTGCCCATTTGTAGGACATACTGGAGAGTCATTTTGATAGAGGTGCACTATTGTGGACATGCTCGGCTGGGTCCCCCTCTCCCTTATACTTCTCCACCTATTACATCTTAAACTTCTCCCAGGGGGTCTTCATGATGTCGTCAGTGAGGGGAGTGTTCCCCCCAAGGGCTTCGGTGATTGGTCGGTTAGTCCAATCATAGCTGGATGCTTCATGAGTAGCTGAAGGTCCTAAAGTGATAGGACGGTGCTGAGAGTCCCACGGCACTGCTGCTACGTGCTCCTTGTTGTGACTAGGGCTAGGGCTCTCGTCAGAGGCTTCGGCGTATCGAAGGTGGCGCCGCCGAGAGTCAGCAAGGCGAGTCATCTGGCATGGTGGAGGGGACACGTACCCGGCGCGGTCTCTCCGCTGCTTGGCATCGACATGCAGAGTGCGAGGAGGGGATATAGGTCGAGGTTCAGACGGAGGATGAGCGCCGTCTGTTGGTCATCTGAAGGTAGAGCGATAGCGGAGTTGAGAGGCTGTTGAGAAGGGAATCGGCGGAGGAGTTCGCTGGTGAAAGTGGTGAACTGCTGTTAGAAGGATTGGGTGATCTTCTGGGTGGATTCTTCAAGTTGGGCTTGAGTGACATAGCCCAGATGTGGTCCTCCAGGGATAGATTGGTCAGCCCTATACTCAGAACCAGACATGCTTGCTTGGAAAGAAAAGGATTGGGGCATGGCTGATGATGGTTTAAATCACACAGTCAATTATTTCGGAGTTAAGGATAATCAGGGGCCGCTCACTTCCCTGAATATCTGGTTATGAGATAAGCTGTTCTTTCCTGCACAAGTAAAAGTTTGTAAGAGGGCAGGGTTGGTTTTCCCGGTGGTTTCTCCGACAATCAAGTCAGTAAGGTGCTTGAATGGAGAAGTCAATGGAACTGTGAAGTTCATAAGTGCACTAAACTAGGAGAAAGTACTGAGAAAATTGCTTAGAAATTACCTACCTAGATATAGGGAATAGTCCCCCTATTTATAGTGGCAATAGAGGGCTAATTTGGTAACTTCGACCGAGTATGGGTTGGCGGCTGAGTCAGCACTTGCTTTATAGGTGGCGGCTACTGAGTGGAGAGAGTCACTTCAGCATGTAATGTGAAGTGACTGGAGGTATGGGGTGCTGACGTGATCCGATGTGTCATAAAGATCTTCGGGGATGGAGAAATAATGCGCCTGTCCATGCATTTAATGTGATGGCGACGAGCTGTCGGGGGGGGGGGGCTCGAGGTATATCGTCGTCTTCCTACTCGCCTGGCCGAGTGTCGAGAAGACCGCCTTTTGAGTTGACCCCGCGAGATGTTGCCCAAGGAGATGACCGAGTGGACCGATCGTTGAGTCGGCCTAAAAAGAGGGTTGACATGTACCGCCTTTCGAGTCGACTTCGCGAGATGTCGACTTGTCAAGTCGGCCCCGTTGGAGATTTTGGACATCCCGAGGTGTCGAGTTGGTTTGATTGTGTGTTTAATACGGGATACTTGTCTGCTACTGATTGGAGATTAATATTTAGTAATAAAAAAATACCATAACAATTTCTTTTATGATTTTTTGATTGCTCTCTTGTGCTCAAAATGATCATGTTTGGGACAATCAACTAGAGAACTATGATAGAAGAAGAATTTGATAATCTATACTTATCTTAAGTGGTTTTATAGGTTATGCTTATGAATTCTAGAATTACTATCTAATTGTTATCTTTTTCATGAATGGTAATTTTACTTGGATGATAATTTGATAGGTTATGCTTTCTTTAACTGGTTTGATAGTTGCTTAAGAAATTTAAAGTAAAATGTGATAAAAGAGAGGTGTTCATAAATCCTATATAAAATCAATTATTGGATTCAATTCTAGATTCCTATCTTATCTACTTGATTTTCCTCCATCTTACTTGCTTTGATTTTACTCTTTTTTGATTTTTCTTATCTTCTTGATTTTGTTCTTTTCTGTTTTCTTTATTTTTTTCCTTTGTTTGTTCTCATTTGCCTTTATTGTCACTCTCTTTCTCCCCTCTTTTCTAGTTTATTTTATTTGTAAATAATCACACACTCTTTATCTCTCCACACTTTCACTTCTAATTGTCTACACACAACTCTAGGATCCATGTCAGAATTTTTCCTACACACCTTTCTCGTGGGATCAACATTATACTATACTATAACTTGATTGTGCACTTACAATCTTGACACATATTCATAACACATCAGCTCAACACGTCGAGCGCGAAATGAGTAGCACGATTTTCCAAAGCCTTAACTTTTAATTCGGAAAGATTTATCGGACGAACAACCCCAATTAGGAAAGCACTTTCAAAGCTCTACAAGGTATCCACCGACCATCATTCAGTGGAATTCTATTTTCACCCCCAAATTCCTTCTCTAGAGAGAGTTATGAGCCTCTAAAGATTTTTTGGCAGCCTTTTTGTAGCTTGACGCGGAGATGTAGCCTTGTGTTTGGCCCTTCTAATTTATGCATATAGTAAGATAGAGCCTCAGCATTTGAGTGAAGCAGCATTGTTACTTTGCATAAAATGATACCGCGTGAGGTAACCTCATGTAAAATTTTGGAGTTGGTTCCTAGTTTACATGGGCTCAAAAATTGTGTTTGGAACTATTTACGTGGGGCTACACTCTTTATGTGGGGCTAAGATAGATCCGCGTACAGCTCTAAAGTTGGTCGAAATTGAACTTCAACCATCATTTACGTGGGGCTAGGATAGGTTCGCATAAACCTCCAAACTTGGCTGAAGTTGAACTTGCTCCATCATTTATGCGGGGCTAAAATAGGTTCGCGTAAGGCTCCAAACTTAGTCAAAGTTAAATTTGCACCATCATTTACATGGTGTTGCCTTAGAACAGCATAAAGTAACTCTGCATGAAGCAGAGTTGGCTTTTTCCTCCAAGATCTTTCTACTCTCTCTCTCTCTCGCGATGTTTGAGCAATTGCTGCCCTACTCCAGAAACTCTTCAAATGCAGACTTTTGACAATAGATCTAGGGATCACATCATCATATTGTTACACTACTTTCCTTAGGTTGAGAAGCATTGTCCCACCGGATGTGCCATCTGTTTACTGCTCAGATCGGATGATGGAGACATCGTCGAGATTTGAGCTTCAAACTAGAAGGGAAGAGATTGGTCCACTTACTCCTTACTTTTATTTGGATGAGATATTGATCATGTGCTTATAGAGAGAGATTGGGATAATTGTGGACCATATGATCAGGTGGAAGGTGTTGATGTCGTCCCTTTGTGATGCTCATGCCTTGAAGGAAGAGTAACTTGATCTCAATTAATGAAGACCAAAGGTTATTCTTTTTCCCACACGAGTTTATTTGCAAACCCTTTCGTACGAGAAGATAACTCCAGCTAAGAAAGAAGTCACTCTCGGGTATATTGTAGAACCCTTTGAGAGGATATAACTCCTTGGGGAATAATAGTAGCTCTTGGGTGAATAGGAACCCTAATGAGCAAACCTCGACGGAGAGATGATAGGCCGTGAGAAAGCCCCAATGAAGAATAGGTATGTGACTCAAAGGATCAAAGAAAAGCCCAAGAAGCTCTCTAGATGAAAAGCAACTCTACTAGAGTAGAGAGCTCAAACCTCAAGCAAGAAGGCTTGGATAAAAGTTAGGAAACTTGAGAGTTTAGGCAAAAATTTTAGAGCCCTTTGGTTATGGGTTAATGATCACTATATTTCATTACACTTTTGTATCCCTATTATCTATTTTATTGAATAAATATACTGGCTAATATCGTTTGTTTTATGAATTTATAGGAAATAAAGAAATTATCAAATAAAAGATCAAAGAAGCCCAAATTACCTCTGCTTGAAGTCTAAAAGAAGCCCAAAGGAAGCCCACAAAGCCCAAAAGCTTAAGAGGAGTCAAGTCAACAAGTTAACAAAGAAGATAAAAATTTGTTATAAACTAATCGATGTGTTAATCGATGAGCTAATAGATTAGTTTCTAACAGAAACTAATCAATGATTGATTTTGATTTCTTGGAACCCAAGTTTGATCCAAGGGGTGATGTTGGTTGTTGTAGGCTATAAATAAAAGTAGAGAGTGAGGGTGAGAGAATGCAAAATTTTGTAAACTTTTTTTTTGGATGAAGGACTACTCTTTTTTAGCAGGCCTTCCAAAATTATAAGCTTTAATTTGCAATAAATAAAAAAATTTCCTCATTTTTCTATTTTCTTCTTCTTCTCCTATGTTGATGAAGATTTGCTTCACAAGGGGCCAATCCCTTGCAATGTAAGTTTTATCTTCTCTCTTTTATTTCTTATTTAGAATTGCATGTTTTAGGATTTAATTTCTTGCTTATAATTCATGCTTTCTTTTGTGCTTTGTAATTTAAGATTTTCTTACTTTTTATTCCTACTTTCTAGGAGGTGTATGAGTAGCTAATTTCTTTAGGATATCTAGGATTAGATGAGGCTAGTTTAATTTCTATTTAGTTTTTAAATTACTCTTTTTGTGTGCTTAATTAATCATGCTTAACATAATCAACTAGAATAATAATTGGTAGAAAAAGAATTTAATAGGCTATACTTATCTTAAATGGTTTGGTAAGCTATACTTTTCAATTCTAGAATTGTTATCTACTTGTTTATTTCTATTCATGAATGGTGATATTGCTTAGATATGATTTTGATAGGTTATACTTATTTTGAATAACTTGATAATCTATACTTAAAAATCTAGTAATATGAGAATTAAAAGAAAGAAGTTCTTAAATTCAAATAGAAATTAACTAGTGAATTCAATCCTAGAGTCCTAGTTTTATCACTTGCTTTTCTTCATCTCTTTTATTTGCTCATTCTCTTGGTTTTATTCTCTTTCTTGATTTTCTTATTCTTTTTATTTGTTTTTCTCTTGGTTTTATTCTCTTTCTTGATTTTCTTATTGTTTTTATTTGTTTCTTCTCTTAGTTTTATTCTCTTTCTTATTTTTACCCCTTTTATTTGCAACAAATCACACCCAAACTAACATCTACTTTCTCTTTTCTTTCACATTTTAAGAATCATTTTAGGACTTTCTTAGTACACACCTTCCTCATGGGACCGACATTTGTATGCTATACACACTAGTTGTGCACTTGCAATATTTTATTTAGAACACATCAGCTAAGGGTCTCTATTCTTAGAAAAACCCTTCTTTATGCAGTGTTAGGGGGTTTACATGCCACTAGGTTTACGCGAGCTACTCTAGCAGCTTTTCAGTACATGGAAGCCAAACGGATAGCGACACGATGTTCTTTTCAACAGCTCTTACAAATTTTATCATTTACGCTGTGTTAGTAGTGCTGTGTAAAAGCTCTAATTGTCACTTTATGTAGCCCCGCGCAAACTTTATGCAGAGATTTTGGCATGTGGCGCTCTGCCGCCTTTGATATGTTGCAGATTTGTCTGCTAGTTCAACTGTCAGTTCGGCAAAAAGTTTACACGCCGTTAACTTTTCACGGGCTAAACGCTATGTAAATCCTAGCACCGCGTGACCTCAGCACCATGTGTTATTAACTTTGCGTAAACAGACCTTGGCCTATTTTTGGGCGAGGTTTTGATCTGATTCTCGCTCCGCTTACTTCTAGGGCTTCGTGACTTTACGTCCTTAGCTCCTTTTGGGTCCATTTCATTATGTTGAACCCTTTTGGCCACTTTAAAATAATTGTTGTACCCCCGCGGGCCTCCTTGTAGCATCATGGGCTACTTGGTCGACGGATTGACATTTTTACCCATCTTCAGTACTCAAAGACAAATCATAATCATCAACTAGGCAATCAGCGATTTTGATAAAGTGGTGGTCTCTCCGCTACTCTTTTTATAGTGGATAGGATCCGAATCCACTTACTTGACCCACTAAATTCCTAGTAAACTCCCAACGTGGGATAATCTTTTTGTCGGCATTTGAGAAATATCCAAACTGCTTTGTGAAATTTAATTAACCTTTTTAGCTATGTAAGATTAGCTGGGAAGTTGGAAAATTTTGTGAGGTTCGATGAGTTTGTACGTGGGGTCACCTGGTTTGGGGGGAGCTTCCTAGAGCGGTGGGGAAATAGGTTCTTGTCTTCTTGGCCATTCTCGATCAAAATGGTGTCACGTGATACCACTTTGGTCAAGATGGATTCCCTCTTAAATATCACAATCACTTCATCTTAATTATAATGATGCTCGCCATAGCATGACATGTAGCTCCTATCACGCATTACGTGATATAGCACTTAGTACCTCATAACACTTAATTCCACACTTCCGGCTGGCTAACTATTTTGATGCTATTTGTCATATCCTGAAACTACGAGACTGTTATCGCAATATAAATCATAGGATCCACTGAGTGCAACACATTGCTTGACTTAAGCCACCGCTAAAATTGACCAGTCAATACTACACTTGAGTTAATTGACTTATTTATTTATTTTGATCGCGCCTTTGGCGCACACGGGAATCGAACCCATACCCCCTACCCCCTACGAGGAAGCGATACGGCTTTGCCATGTGACCTACTAAGCCACCCCATTGACTTATTTATTTAAACCCACTAAATTTTCTGTGAACTCCCGAAGTGGGATAATCTTTTGTCGGCATTTGAGAAATATCCAAACTGCTTTGTGAAATTTAATTAACCTTTTTAGCTATGTAAGATTAGCTGGGAAGTTGGAAAATTTTGTGAGGTTCGATGAGTTTGTACGTGGGGTCACCTGGTTTGGGGGGAGCTTCCTAGAGCGGTGGGGAAATAGGTTCTTGTCTTCTTGGCCATTCTCGATCAAAATGGTGTCACGTGATACCACTTTGGTCAAGATGGATTCCCTCTTAAATATCACAATCACTTCATCTTAATTATACGATGCTCGTCATAGCATGACATGTAGCTCCTATCACGCACATGTGATATAGCACTTAGTACCTCATAACACTTAATTCCACACTTCCGGCTGGCTAACTATTTTGATGCTATTTGTCATATCCTGAAACTACGAGACTGTTATCGCAATATAAATCATAGGATCCACTGAGTGCAACACATTGCTTGACTTAAGCCACCGCTAAAATTGACCAGTCAATACTACACTTGAGTTAATTGACTTATTTATTTATTTTGATCGCGCCTTTGGCGCACACGGGAATCGAACCCATACCCCCTACCCCCTACGAGGAAGCGATACGGCTTTGCCATGTGACCTACTAAGCCACCCCCATTGACTTATTTATTTAAACCCACTAAATTTTCTGTGAACTCCCGAAGTGGGATTATCTTTTTCGGTATCACATTTCGTATGATTTGATCCTTTGAATTTCCAAAGGAAAACGCATGCATATCATAAACGATGACCACCATGTTAATCTGTTCGTTATTTTAAGAATGAAGTTTCTATAATACTCAAGGCATAAAGCTATAAATTTCTCAGCACCATGAGTCTTAATAAAGTGAAAGAAATTTAGGATAATATTAAGCTTGTGTGTGAATATATATATATATATATATATATATATATATATATATATATATATATATATATATATATATATATATATATATATATATATATATATATATATATATATATATATATATATATATATATATATATATATATATATATATATATATATATATATATATATATATATATATATATATATATATATATATATATATATATATATATATATATATATATATATATATATATATATATATATAGGGTTGGTTCAATGAGAACCCAAATAAATGTGAGAACTAAGAACCCAATATCAACCATCCATCATACAAAACCGAAGGCTGAGATTCTACTAAAATCAAGGTAGCAGAATTATAATTAAATAGACATTAGAAACTGAAATAAGGGTAAAAATGTAAAAAGCACAGAGGTATAATGGAAAAAACTGACAAACCTATAAACACAGAAACCTCCCTTTTTTCCGGTTAGTCCGCGCGAATTGTTGCATATCATCAGGTTTCAGATTCAACAAATCAATAATTTCAATGCGTAATGGCATGAGAAGTAAATAACAGAATGACATGAGAAGTAAATGATATGAATTTCAATGGGGAATAGCATGAGAAGTAAATAGTGGATATGAATTTCAATGTGTAATGACATTAGAAGTAAATTACTCAGATTACGCAAACTAAAATATTAGATTCGTTATAATACATAATGCATTCTATACAGATTATAATATGATTACGTAACCATATTATTATCAATAATTATTTTTAAATATTGTGTGCTATCAATGTTATTGTTATGTTCTGAGAATCTTATTATCAATTTTTAGAATCTATTGTGAATGTTTACGAATTTATGTTCTAAATAACTAATTTATTAATCTATTTTAAAATGCGAATCATATTATAATGCATGCGAATGCATTTATGTATTATAGCGGAATCTAATGTTTTAGTTTGCGAACTGAGTAATTTACTTCTAATGTCAATACACATTGAAATTCATATCCACTATTTACTTCTCATGTCATTCTCCATTAAAATTCATATCATTTACTTCTCATGCCATTCTGCTATTTACTTCTCATGCCATTACGCATTGAAATTCATAGCACCCGCTGTGACTATTTCCTCTCTTTTTTATTTTGATTTAATTATCGGACTCGGCGATGATTCTATTTAGATTTATTTATCACATCGAATTTTCGATTCAGTCATTCGTTTCATTCGAGATTTCAATCGTTACGTAAGGAAGAAGGTTGTGCTTATTTAGGAAAGAAAAAACTGCCTATAATGTAACTGATTCTATGACCAAAATGACCAGCGTACCCTTTAGTTAAAATTTTGAATTTAATAGAGTTTAATCACAACTGTTGATTGGTTAAAGCTCTAAGGGTAGAGATTTGGTTCTTAGTTCTCATATTTGTGAGAAGTTCTCATTTGATCCAACCCCTATACACACACACACACAGAGTTTACATGAATATATTTTACATGGCGCAAGAGACATTAAGTCTACGAAGACGATTTTGCAACATTGTTGAGATAAAACTCATTACATAATTTTTTATTTTGCATATGTAAAACGGACATTCAATATTATGTTATCTTTTGCAATAACTCATACATATCATAACTTTAATTGAATACAATATAACTTAATTTTAAAAATCATGCTTACGTTATTTCAATATAATTTATTATAAAAACTGAGAGTATTTTCTTTAATTTTTATTTTAAATTTGAAGTATTTATGATGTATTTTTATTAAGAAATTGTGATATATATATATATGATAATTAGCGTTGCTATAGTTAAAAATTGGGATGATTTTATTTGTTAAAATAATTGCAATTTTTTATTACTAAAATTTTAAATAAATAATAAATCATGCAACCTACATAATGCATTACTCTTTTTCTATTTATGTTATCAAAAGACGAGTGTTACATAATGTATTATCATTATTTTCAACATTGATTGAAAGAAGGATTTATTCCCCTCAATTTTAAGTTTATCATTTCGGGCCATGATTTGCCGACTTACCCTTATAATCGCTCCAAATTTTCACGACAAATTAAGTTAGGCATAATTTTTGTTTGTCCTTATCCTCTACCTTCCAAGGCACCCAAAGTCACGCTTAGCAATATACCTCTAAATATCTACCCAAAGTAGTTCGTTCCTGTTACAAATCTGAACCACGGGACTTCATGAAAACTTTAGGGGGTCTTGTAGACGGTCAAAATATATTTTATTAAGAAATTGTGATATATATATATATATATATATATATATATATATATATATATATATATATATATATATATATATATATATATATATATATATGATAATTAGCGTTGCTATAGTTAAAAATTGGGATGATTTTATTTGTTAAAATAATTGCAATTTTTTATTACTAAAATTTTAAATAAATAATAAATCATGCAACCTACATAATGCATTACTCTTTTTCTATTTATGTTATCAAAGGCGAGTGTTACATAATGTATTATCATTATTTTCAACATTGATTGAAAGAAGGATTTATTCCCCTCCCAATTTTAAGTTTATCATTTCAGTTTGCGTATTTGCCGACTTACCCTTATAATCGCTCCAAATTTTCGCCGACAAATTAAGTTAGGCATAATTTTTGTTTGTCCTTATCCTCTACCTTCCAAGGCACCCAAAGTCACGTTTAGCAATATACCTCTAAATATCTACCCAAAGTAGTTCGTTCCCTGTTACAAATCTGAACACAGGACTTCATGAAAACTTTAGGGGGGGTCTTGTAGACGGTCAAAATATATTTTTATTAAGACCAATCATGGGCTTAATCCAAGAAGTGAACGCCCATGGGCTAAACACTTCGAAGGAGGCTAAAACTCAAGCCCACGACAAGTCACAACGAAGCTCGCTCGACATTGGAAACGAACTTCACCAAAGCAACCCACACCGACTCAGACACGAATCAATTTCAACTGCATGGATCGAATTCTGTGTCAAATTCGAGCGCACTAAGCGAAGCACACCAATTAATGAGATCCGCCTATATAAGTGGACCAAGTCATTCGCTCTTACCAAGCGAAGTTCGCCAGCCAATGAGCTTCATCCACAAAAGGTCGGGTGGACCAAGTCATCCACCTCCGAAGAAGGCGCACCCACGTTCGCAGCGACTCCCGCCCACACCCGTAGTGACCTTCGCCCACGATGCTAGTGAACTTCGCTGAGATCACGAAGTTCACCAACTACCCGTTTCAAGGCTATTTTAAGGGGATAGCTGCCTCATTATCTCCTGATTTAATGGCCACTAATCCACATTTTTAGGAGGCCATTAACTCTCTCTTTTAGACTATAAAAGGAGAGTGAAAAATCATTCAACCAAGGAGAGATACATACAGACACACACGAAGAGATACACACCTACGCATCTGCGAATTATTGCTTCGGCGATTTTTAGAGAGACGTTGCTAGAAGAAGACTGAGCTAGCTTCTAAGTAATTCCAATCTCATCAATGGCAAGAGACTCAGCGTCTG
Organism: Asparagus setaceus; assembly: GCA_012295165.1. NCBI lineage: Eukaryota > Viridiplantae > Streptophyta > Magnoliopsida > Asparagales > Asparagaceae > Asparagus > Asparagus setaceus. Next base: position 34,181,777 of record CM022707.1, read on the forward strand.
ATCGGTTCGTCAACGGAGTACAAGATTCACGCTCCACCGACACACAGACAAGAATCCCCGGGAAATATAAATTTTCCTTCGTTTCAATTGTAATTCTTTTATTATAATCTGTGTCAATTACAATATAAAAAGAACCCGAAACAGGATGGCGACTCCGCTGGGGACTTCCTTCTCCTCTGACGAGAAGATTGTGTCGCAAACCGACACTCAGACCCTTGGGTCTTTTGCTGAAACGCTTGTCATTGAATTTGACCAAGCGAAGTTCAAGGAACCTATTTCCAAGAACAAAATCGCTCCAACTGTGCGTAGTTGTCACAAAATTTGCCGTAGTGTGAATCTCGGGTCTAAAATGACCCCTGCATGTGTGCAAACCACCTTCGCTGAAGGAGGTTCGGGCTTAGTTGGAAGCCAAACGAACTCCGCTAAGAGCGAAAATAATTCAACTCTCGCCTCGAGCAAAGATCAAGATGTTAACATATCTGATCTCGGGGTTCAATCATCAATTCTTTTGGGAATTCAATTTAAAGCATCCCGCGATGCTCGCTATACTTCCCCGTCAGAAGCTAAGAATGGGGTTATACCCTCATCTAAATTCCTTCATAGGGATAAAATTGTCAAAGATGATCTTGCTGGACAAACGTCTAGCCAACGCCGTCGTAAGTGACGTTCGCGTTCTAAGGCCAAAGCCAGCAAAGTTGGCACAAGTACTGATTTGCGCGAGTTCATAACTCTGAAAAGAGCTCGCCAATGTAGAACATCGATCTTTAACCATCTTGGTCCTGTTCTTGAGCCCTCAGCGGCTCGAACTGAATGACGGCGTCAAAATCAACGAAGTAAAACCCAGGTTTTTACTGTCAATATGACTAGTGTAACTTCGGAAGACATCGAAGAAGAAACTGATAGTTTCCTTGATCCGGTCTACTCTCCTGGCATCGGATCCATACTTCCAGAAGTGGAAGGTGTATATCAAAACACGAGGCTAAGGAGGAAGGCGGCGATCCCTTTCAACTACTCTTCCATCCAGACGCGACAATCTTCATCTCAAATCAATCAACCGGCTCCCAGTGATGTCAATTCGGCCATAGCATCAAATCCAAATCCTAGTTCAAGTCAAGGACGATAATGGGAAGTAAATGTGATAGACCGACAAGACATTTTGACTCAAATGGCGATTCAAAAGAAGGAGGCGGATGATAGAATCAAACGTCTAGAAGAGATGGTTCAACAACTCCTACCCAACTCTAAAACGAGTTCGTCAAAAGGAAAAAGGCCGATTGACGAAAATCTCCAAGATGAAGACCAAGATCATCAAGGCGACGCGGATTCTGAAGCGTCATCACATCCAAGACCAAATAAAGAGTCAAAAGCCTTAGAAGACATACAAAAATAGCTCAACATTCTTTCTCAAAGAACTGAGCTCAAAAAGGTTGGGATCATCCGACCTTATCCTGTCGAATGGGGCATGGTCCCTTACCCGATGAAGTTCAAACCACCTACGCTCCATGCGTTCGATGGTAAAGGTTCTCCGAACTAACATATCTACTACTTCCACCAGCAAACTGGAAATGTGGTAGGCAACGATGCTATCAAGGCACGTTTGTTTATCGACACCCTTCAGCGGGTAGCTTTCGATTGGTTCCAAAATTTACCCGAAGGCTCAATCAGATCCTGGGTGGATTTGGAATCCAAATTCCTTTCGCAGTTTCATGAGGAACAATCCGATGTTACCATGGCCAAACTTCTTTCTGAGAAACAAAACAGAAATGAAACGGTCCGAGAGTGCATCGAACGATACCGCAACTTGACATTGCGATGTTGAGATATGCCCCTGCCGATGCTGTTACAAACTTGCCGGCATAATTTCCTGGCAAAGATTGAAGCTCACATGGGCGCTGTCACTGCTCATACTTGGAAGGATTTGATGGAGCAAGCGAGATTCTTTGAAAAGTCGGTGAGCAGCTTCAACGGTCGAGCCTCGCACCACCTTCAAAAGGTAACAAAGGCAAGCAAGGACAGACGTCGCAAGCCAAAGCTAAAGAAACCTTTGCTGTTGGAGTTCAAAATTCCAGAAATAATCAACCAAGAGAACAAAAGAAGAATTTCCAGCGCGACTATTTGTTCAAAGACGAACATACAGTCGCCATCTTCCATGTTCTTAACAAAGGGAGTCGCCTGAAGCTCCCGGAAGCTCGACGTCCCGAAGAAGTGGGGAAAACCAATGACCCCAATTATTACCTCTATCACAGGATGTTAGGGCATCCGACGAAAAACTGTTATATCCTCAAGGATAAGATTCAGACGTTCGTCGAATCTAGGATTCTTAAGCTCAAACCTGAGTAAAAGAAAGTCACTGCTAACATGGTGACGTTCCAATTTGGCTCCACGCCGAAAATCCAAGTTCAAGACGGCGTTATTCCCATTCCCACTGCGAGAATGGAGGTGATCAACCATGATCACTTAAATCAACAAAACCAAGGCCTAGTTCCTCTTACTACTAAGCAGGGAGAAATCATGTGGGTACACCCTGATCTTCTGTGCGATGATGATTGGACCGATCAGAAGTCCAAGAACAAGTGTAAGATGAAGACGTACAATACTATCTCTGCGGTCATTGAAGAGGAGTCCATGCATGTCACTTCGCTTACCGATTCGAGAAAAGAGAAAATGGCTTTAATAGGGACTTGATCCGGCAAAGATTACTTGAAGGACTATAATCAGCCAAGTACTTCTAAACAACCTGAGCCGGCCAAGCAAAAAGACACACGGTTCGACAAGGCCCTACAACATCCTCCGAGTAATTCTAAGGCCCCGTTCAAGTATGATATCATGGCATAGCTCTCCAACATTCCAGCCCGTATCACTTTGTATGAACTGTTGCGTTTGTCAAAGGATACGAGAGAAGCCTTGAAGGAAGCCTTGAATGATAGTGAGGCTTTCCTCGCCCACATGACTCAACCTCTTGAAGACGAAGGTCCCAAGCAATGCTATCAATACCGACAGCAAATGCCATGCATCACCTTCACTTCAGAGGATATGCTTGTCAAAGATCATCACCACAACAGACCCTTATACTATACTGGATATATAGGGTCGACTAAGGTAGAAAGGATCCACATCGATCCGGGCTCGCAGTGAGCATCATCACACGAAGGCTCTTAAGCTTTTTAGGGATCCCTTCCCATAAGCTCTAAAAGACTTGTGCGACCATCCTCGGCTTTAACTCCAGTAGTAGTCGTTCCCTGGGAAAGATTCGACTCAATTGTCAAATAGGAAACTTAAAGACCGAAGTGACCTGCTATGTCATTGACGTCGAGACGTCTTACAATCTCTTGCTCTGACGTCCTTGGATCCATTCCAATATGATCATCCCTTCAACTCTTCATCAGTGTTTTAAATATATTGATGAGCAGGGGGTTCAATAGAGAGTTGATGCTAAAAAATATCCTTTCAAAGGGGTAGAAAATTACTTCACCGACTCTCTCTTGTATGACGAAAATCAGACAATTGAGATTGAGCTCCCCAATGAAGAAGACAGTGGTAATGAAGCAGATGTTGAGCTTGATCCCATTGACGATTCAGTCTGGGAGATAGATCCACTTGTAATTACTATGGAAGACCTTTGTATCGACCAATCCGTCGAAAATCAGGGCGAATGGATCTTTAATGAAGAAGAATTTGCTTATAACTGCTCTCTAGACTCTGAGTCTGAAAACTCAAGAGTGGAAACTCTGATGATTAAATTAGCTTCTGAACCGGTATTACATATACCGATAAGTCAATCATACTCCACTCACAAACAGCTGGACAACTCAGAAGACGCCACCTTCAGAGTTCAATCAAAGGACAATATTTGGGATCCAATCATCTTTGGAAAAGTTGAAACACGATCCCAACCATCAAACTCTGACACAGAAGCTAAGGGAACACAAGAATTCTCTCGATATAGCCGACAGTCGAAACAAATCATGGCAAAAATGGGATACAGTCTTACTGTGAAACAAGGGCTGAATTTCAACAAAGGATTACGAGTTCCTTTGATCCGCTGTATGCCAGAAGGAGAAATTTTCGATTATTACAATCAGACCAAACGAGGGCTCGGCTATATCTCTCCCGAAGCCTAACCACAAATCGGATCAACATCCGACGATTCGTTAAGCAGTTCTTCAGACACATCCAATTGGGATTCCGATGTTAGCCTCGGAACTTTCTTCACAGCCAATATGGTTTCATATGACTTGACCGTAGTTCTTGATGAATCTGAAGTGTTCGAAGATCCGAAAGATGACCCTTGGGAAAAGCAACTTGAAAAGCAATGGGAGTCACGTTTCGAAGTCAGAGAGCCGCCCACGGAGGATAAAGTGATTCAAATCAACATAGGTAGTGAAATAAACCCCAAGCCTATCCTTATCAGTGAAAGCCTATCGCCCACTGAAAAGAAAGAACTCGTAGTCCTTCTACGAGAATACATCGATGTCTTCACCTGGAGCTATGAAAACATGCCGGGCCTTGATCCTAACGTGGCTGTGCATCGTCTTAACATTAATCCCAGCATTAAGCCAGCCAAACAACAGCAACGGCAGTTCTGTCCTGAGTTAATGGAACAGATCGAAAAGGAAATCCGCAAACTCATCGAATGTGGATTTATCCGTGAAGAACAACACCCTGATTGGTTAGCCAACATTGTGGTGGTAATGAAGAAGACCGGAAAGATTTGAATTTGTATCGACTTCCGTGACCTCAACCTCGCCTATCCTAAAGATGAATTTCCCCTCCCTATCATGAATGTCATGGTCGACAACACGTGCGAATTTAAGAGAATGTCCTTTATGGATGGCTTCTCTGGGTATAATCAAATCAAAATGCATCCAGATGACCAAAAACACACGGCTTTTAGAACGCCTCTGGGGGTATTCTGTTACACTGTTATGCCCTTCGGTCTAAAAAATACAGGTGCTACTTATCAACGCACAATGAACATGATCTTTCACGAACATTTGCGCAAAACGGTCGAATGCTACGTTGGTGACCTCGCAATTAAAAGTCATCACAAGCAAGACCACGTCAAAGATTTGAGAACGGTGTTCGAGCTCATGTGAAGGCATCAACTTAAAATGAATCCAACTAAATCCTTTCTGGGGGTGTCATCAGGCAAATTCCTAGGATTCATCGTAACATCCAAGGGAATACATGTCGACCCCGAGAAAGTGAAGGCTATCCAAGAGATGCCACCTCCGAGAAATCTCAAAGAACTCAGAGGTCTACAAGGACGTTTAGCTTACATTCGAAGGTTCATTGCTAACCTATCCGGGAAATGTCAACCATTCCAAAGACTCATGAAGAAAGGTGTTTCATTCGTTTGGGATGACGCCTACCAAGAAGCTTTCAACGAGATTAAAGGTTATCTCACAAAGCCACCGGTCCTAGCTGCGCTAGTATGGGGTAAACTATTCTTGGTCTATGTTAGGGCAATGGACCACTCTCTTGGAGCGCTCCTTGCTCAGAAGGATAATAATGACCATGAGCAAGCCATCTATTACCTCAGCCGAACTATGATTCGCGCCGAACATCGGTATAATCCGGTTGAGAAGGAATGTCTAGCCTTAGTGTTTGCGATCCAGAAGATGAGACACTATCTCACTGGCCAATCTATCCACGTCATCTTGAGAGTCAATCCTCTACGGATACTCATGACAAAACCTGGGTCATTGAACTCCAGGTTAGCAAAATAGGCGATTTAGGTTTCACAGTACGACATGACATTCGTATCGCAGAAAGCAATCAAATGTCAAGCAATAGCTGATTTTCTCGCTGAGCACCCTATCCCTGAGTCTTCTAAACTCTATGAAGATATCCCGGACGAAGTCTTTGAATCAAACGCTACTTCAAACCACCATATATGGCAATTGTACTTTGATGGCGCCTCAAGACGCAACCATAAAGGAGTAATTGTCGCAGGAGTGGGGGTTGTGCTAATTGACCCCCATGGGCATGTTTTTCCTTGGGCATACTCATTGACTGAGTCATGTTCCAACAACGTGACTGAGTATAATGCTCTCATAATTGGCCTGCAACTTGCCCAAGATATGGGTATCAAATTCCTTGAAGCCCACGGTGACTCTAAGTTAATCGTGAATCAAATCAAGGGAGAATATGAGGTCTGCCATAACGATCTCGTGCCCTACTATAAAGCATGAATGAACCTCGCACATTCTTTCGAAGGCTTCTACGTTAACTATGTAGCTCACCTCAAGAATACCTACGCAGATGCTTTGGCATCTCTTGCGGCTACACTCGCCCTACCGCCTAAGGATACTAGACACATCACGGTGGCTAGTCATCAACTATGCTCATCAAAGCACATTCTCGAAGCAAACAAAGTACGGGCCTTACAGACCCATCTCGAAAGTAATGATTGGCGATTCCCAATCATCGATTATGTTTTGCATGGAATTCTACCAGATGATCCGAAGCAGGCAGTCTCCATTCAAAGGAGTGCGCCACGCTTTTTCTATGACTCTGCCACACAGACGTTATACCGACGATCTTTCGACGGTATATTACTCTGATGTTTATCACCAAGTGAAGCTCGAGAAGCATTGAAATAGGCTCACAACGGTACATGTGGAGCCCATCAATCGGGTCCCAAACTCCAGGACCGACTTCATCGCCTGGGTTACTACTGGCCAATAATGATAGCAGATGTGGCGGCATATGCTAAAAGATGTCATGCATGTCAAATCCATGCTGATTTCCTACATCGATCTTAGAAAGAATTACATCCAACAGCCACCTCATGGCCGTTTGAAGCTTGGGGCATGGACATCATCGGGCCGATCAGCCCACCGTCCGCTAAAGGCCATCGATTCATCCTGGCCATTACAGATTACTTCTCCAAATGGGTCGAAGCTGTTCCCCTCAGAGAAGTCAAGATATCTCAAGTGATCAAGTTCTTGAGACATCTCGTGATCTATCGATTCGGCATTCCTAGATGAATCATTCACGACAACGGTCCGCAATTCATCAGTCGACCGTTCTTCAAATTCTACAACAAATTTAGAATACAAGACGTGGCCTCTACGCCATACAATCCAGCTGCTAATGGTCTAGCTAAAGCCTTCAACAAAACCATTATTAAACTTCTGAAGAAGTTTGTCGCCTCCAACAAACGAGATTGGGACGAAAATCTTGGAGAGTGTCTATACAACAGTCCGCACTCCCACTGGCTCAACGCCATTTTCCTTGGTCTACGGATGCGAAGCCGTGATCCCTCTGGAAGTTCAGGTACCGTCATTAAGAATCGCAGTTGCCGAAAAGATGACAACCGAACAACATCATCAAAAGCGCCTCCAAGAACTAGAAGCGCTGGACGAGTTGAGACTTCAAGCTCAGCAAAGAATCGAGATCTACCAATCACGGATTTCAAGATCCTTCAATAGGAGAGTTAGAGAACGATCCTTCAAAGAAGGCGACCTGGTCTTAGCCGTTCGTCGACCCATGGTCATGACGCACAAGACTAAAAGTAAATTCCAACCCAAATGGGAAGGTCCATTTATAGTAGAGACAATCTACTCAAATGGAGCATGTCGCCTAATCGATCAAAATGGCAATAGGCTCATGGCGCCGATCAATGGGAAATTTCTCAAGAAATATTACCCTTGATCCTGCTCAAAATCTTATATCCCCACAGAAACCCTGGTCATGTTTTAGTTTCCCCCTCTGAACCAGAAATGTTGATCCAAAATCCAATCAAAATCCCCAAAGAGTCATCAAGTTAACACCACACCTCTGTTTGACTCCGGATTTACCATCACTGTCATGTTAACAATACACTTCTGAACAGTACCAATTTGATCAAATCGTCATGTTAACACTACACCTCTGAATGATTTCTCATCTCAAATGACCTGACCGGTTAACATTACACCTCTGTCAGACCCTTTTGTCGACCGGTTAACATTACACCTCTGTCGACCTATCTTAGCAAAATTGACCGGTTAACATTACACCTCTGTCAATTCGCTCTTATCAAAAATCGATTAGTTAACATTACACTTCCATCGATTTCCTACCGTTAAGTTAACATTACACTTCCAAACGGTAGTTGTCCCTTGGACTTTCTTTTGAACCGACCGGTTAACACTACACCTCTGTCGGTCACTCCCTTTGGCATGTTAACATTACACCTCTGTCAAAATTCCTTAGTACTGTTATGTTAACACTACACCTCTGAACGGTACTAATTTCACAAACCTGATACGTTAACATTACACTTCCAAGCGGTAGTTGTCCCTTGACTTTCTTTTGAACCGACCGGTTAACATTACACCTCTGTCGATCTTTCCAAACCTCCAACAGGATTATGAGGTTAAACTATTTCCAAACCTCCGACTGGTATATGAGGTTAAACTGCTCCCTATACTCCGATGAGTATACGAGTGTAAACTGCTTCTCCATGCTCCAACGCCTTAAGAGCTTAAACTGTGTAGACTCCAACAGATACATGAGTATAAACTGTTTCCCAGGCTCTAACACCTTAAGAGTTTAAACTACGTAGACTCCAACAAGGATGATAGCAAAATTCTTTTATTCAAAAAGGAGCTAAAAAGCATACAAGAAGTGCCTACAATAACAACGGACAAAAAGTGTTTATCTGCGCCATATATTCATTTATATTAGCTTCCTTGGCTTCTTGAACACCTTTCCGAGCTCTCTCCCTTAGGACCTCAGGATTAATGGAAGTCATCTTAGCCCAGATTTCAGCAAGCTTTTCTCTTTCAGCTTGGAGCTCTGCGGCTTGCAAGTCCCATTTCTTGACGAATTCGGCCAAGTCAAACTCAAGCCTTTCCTTTTCAGATAGAGCTTCTTCCAAACGCGCTTGAGCTACGACGATTGCTGCATTAGCTGCAGTGATGATGGTATCCTTCTCCTGGATGGCCACTTGCAGCTCCGTGTGATATTCATCATTAGAAGCTAGCCTCTCGTTCAGGTCCTGAACCCTCACAGCAACTTGCGCCATCTCCTGGCGAGTAGACTCAAGAGATTGACGATGAGCAGCTGATAAACGGCGAAACTCAAGTTCAACAATACCTTCAAGGTCAGCCGTATGAAGTGTTTGCAGCTGCCCAAGATAAAGTTCAGCCCCATTGATCGCTGTCTTAAATGGCTCAGCACGAGCCGAACCAGCGGTGGATATCAAAACATCGAGCTGATCTCACAATAACTTTAGACTGCGAGGGGATAAGCCCTTCCTCAGACGAAGCGCATTTGCAATACTCAAATTGAGTAACCTGGACAAGCCATCCATTATTATCTTGATCTCCATCTCGATCAAGTCTATTGGGTCGGGAGACTGAGGGGCTGTTATAACGCCAGAAGAATTAGCCCCCGTAGAAGCCACTATTGCATCTGCGACACCCGGAGAAAAAGACGGCAAAACCTGTATACGCCCATGACCCGACATCAAATATGGCACAAGCTTGGTCAGCAAATCCGACGCGGCAGGAGGTATTGTAGAGGTTACCTCAACAGATGAAGCAACGGTGGCCACGACTAGTGCCGTGGTGGTTGGCGTGTCTATAGCACCAGTTTTAACCTCCAAAGATAAAATTTTGGGGCCAACACTCTTGCCCACGGCCAAGTCCTCATCAGCCACGGGCCTCGGACTTGGTGGCGTCATTTGCATACCCTCTGGGAGATCTCCAAGCGTGAGTCCTGAAGCGTCAGGAGCCCTTTCAACGTCAACCGCCGGTTCAGAATGATCACCAATGGGAAACGACGAGCGGGTTGATCCACCTTCAAAATAAAATTCATCATCTGCACGACGAAAAAAATAGAAATATCAGTTATCAAGATGAGATAATTACAAAGAGTCGACTAGAGATACCTAACATACATGAGAAGCTACCAACTTCACCAAGTCCACCTGCATCCTCGGGTTTAGTCAAATAGGTGTCGGTATCATATTGCTCATAATCCACGGGTTCCTCGTCATCCTCCAGAGGAATGGGCTCTTTATCTGCAAATGAAACAAGCATATCAACTCAAAAGCGCTTCAAATCTCTAGAACATGGATAAGAAATAACCTGAAGAACCATCTCTGACTCCTTGTGATGAGACCGTAGGAGTTTCTTTCACAACTCCAGAGAAACCACCAGGCGCAAGTTCGTTCAGTTCAGAAACCGTAAGGCCGCCTTTTCAAAATTAGCTTGGAGGGAGAAGTGTCCAAGGGTCTTTTGCCCTTCCCTTGCGGCTCAACAGGTGCTTCACGCTGAACAGTAGCTTCGTCTAGTTCTCGGATTTGAACACCAATTCGCCTTTGAGGTTCAAGCGATTCTTGGGTGTAGGGCTCAATTGACTCTTGGATGTCGACGTTAACTTGCCCTGGAAGATCAGGTTGATCACCGGGTCCTTCTGGATCATTATCTGGCAAATCCTCAGCTAGAAACTCGTTCATGCCCGGGATTCTACTTCTCAAACCCTTCCTAGAAGACTCTTTATACCGCTTGGTGAACCAAACCAAGCTAGTCTGATTCACTCAAAATTCTGGATGAGGCCCAACCACCTGGCTGTACCACTTACAAAATCCTAAAGTCATGTAACAGTTAGGGGTATGCTGTGGGAGTGAGAACTTCGCCCCAGTGGCACTCACAGTAAAATGATACCAGGCATGAGCTCCGTCAACTACGCTCCCTATACGCAACAATCCTGAATTCGGATTGCCAACATATAATTGGTCGTAGCCAAATTGACGAGCGAAACGACACGGCAAATAGGGCTCGGTGTAACACTCCGACCCGTTCAACCTTGCGACAAGGTGACCAGGCCGAATGTTCACTAACCAGTGAAAATAACCACTAGGTAAACAGGTGAAGCCCCCACTGCCACTACGGTCTTCAAACTCATCCCCAGGTTGAACACCGGTTATCGAGGGAAAGCAAAGAAGAAAGACGATATTTCTCCACGGCTAAAGAGCTCTACGGACTCGGCTAGAAACTTGATCAACCATTTGGAACACTCAAATCTCTGGAGTAACGCGATGTCTTCTCCACCAGATGCAGCAGCCGACATCAAGGACGGACAGTGTTGAGTAAACCATATGACCAGATAGGTATATGGTAACTCCACTCTAGGATTGGGTACTTGCTTCCTTGGGCACGTTTCATCTTGTTTCAGGTACTCCGTAGCCAATTCTCGGAGACCGTGATGAATGCAGCTCACCATTGCCGGTAAAAGAGCTATATTGTATCCAGCAGCCAACATCACTACGGGATATATCACTTTGACCGAAATCCGATCCTTTGGTCGAGAAGGCACCACACAACCCTTCAGCCAGATCAAAAAGAATCCTGCGAGTAACACCAATTGAGATATTGGTTCTCTCACCTGGTGGTGGAAACTTTCAAACTAATCACCAGCACGAAATCCACACACATCGGAATCAGCAGTGTGTAAAATGGACTCTTCTGTGAAAATCCATTTCTCGATCCCCTCATCTGAAACAACCGAAAGCGCATTTACTATCCCTTTCTTGCTCACGTTGGGGAATAGGTACTCTGCCCAAGGAACGTGAGCGACGGTGTGATCGTGACCAGCACCTCTCGAAAGTCTCTGATGAATGAAGAAATGACAAACCAATTTTCGGAACGCCTCCGAAATTTGAGTAGTAAGGGAAGAAACTCATAACTCCTCATTGGTAGGGAAGATTTCCTCATACGGACGATCTCCCATCGGCAGACGAGAGACTTCGAACATTTCATGAAGTGCAATACCAATTTCCCCAACCGGAGTAAAAAAAGTGTTGCTATCGGAATTGTACAGCCCCAGAATGCCGTACAAAGCTGGTGCAGAAATTTCTACACCATATTTGGAGGCCCTAACAGTAGCATAAAGCCCTAGGTCTCGCAATCTATCCCCAAAGGTAACGAGAGAGAAGTTGACCAAACGAGACCACCATTGAGTCCCTGTCGACCTGATCCACCCAGGAAATCTGGCGTCTGCCTCAGGATATTAGGCCTTACTCTTAGTAAGTTCACGCCCAAAAGTAGTTGGTATAACCGCTACTTCATTAACCGGTGCATCCTCTTGAACCAAGCCCGGACGCAATCCCATGATGTTAATCCCATAGACTCCTTCTTGACCAAAACCTCCCCCATGCTTCAAAAATCCTATCTTGACGCTATCCTCTCTATGAGTGAGGTCAAAGTGCATAGGACGAGGGACAGCGAAACTCCGTACATATGGAAAGGAGACCTGGCGTTCTATCTCCGGCAGAGCACATCGACGATCCCCCAGGGTGAAATACCAATACTCCGATCCCCAGTGAAAGTGGGAATTGCCACCCGGAACGTTATCCCCAAAAAGCAAAGCTGGCTTCATCGATACTGATTCATCAGGAAATGTGAACTTAGCGTCAGTAATTATCTCCTGCAAAGTTCTGTAACCACTTGCACGGATAACACTTGCTCTCCCAGGGGTGCTCCCTTCAGCAAACAAAGGGACTTGTCCATGAAAGACATAGGCTATTTCAGGATCTCGATCTCCATTATGTCCAAGATGGTTATGTCGGTCCACCGGATCTTGGGGATAGGCAACTGCACAAAGGTAACGAATGAGTTAGTCGACAAATAGCAAGTCTAGAAGCAAAGGCGAACCTCGCCCAAGAACACTAACTAAGTACGAAGCGAAGTTCGACCATAGTTCAGCGAACTTCATTATAGGTGAACCTCGCTCAAGCAAACATCATCCAAAAGGGTGAACATCAACTCAGCGAGGATCGCACAAGGTAAAAACAACAAACTTCGCTAAAGCGAGGTCTGTCGTAGAAGCCCAAGGGGCTATGGAGCTCGGCCCAAGAACTGAAGCTCGCTTTGAAGTTCCACTAATGGCCACTAACAGAACCTCGTCGCCACCGACGAAGGCTCGCCGGAAGAGAATACTTATAGTCTTAAAAAAGTCTCGCCTTTAACGACGTGATGACTTTTTGATGCCATAAGGCATTGATTAAAGCCCCATAGGCTAAGACAGATCCGAAGATCACCATTAATGGGTTCACTTACCCATCGCTAATTCCAGCCGCGCCGGTGCATCCTCGGTGCGTGGTCGTCGAACTCCTCGAGCAGGGCTTCTTCCCCTGAAAATAGCACGACGAGGGGCCATGGTTGACGAGCTCTGGAAGTTCTTGAGAAGAAGCTAAGGGTTTGAAAATTAAAAAGTAAAGAAGAGGGAGACAAACAGTCCTATTTATAGAGACTCGTAGCCTCGAACTCCGCCGGAGATCTCGCCTTCAGATGCGCTGAGAATTCTTCGCCATGAACTTCGCCAAAGTTATCACCTCCAGATTCACCGGCTATCTCGCCAACAAATTTTGCTAGAGATCTCGCCTCTAGATTCGCCGAATATCTGGCTAATAACCTTCGCCGAAGATCTCGCTGTCAGATCCGCCGAAGATTCTGCCTCCAACTTCACTCGAGATTCTAGCCTTGAATTTTGCCAGGAATTTCGCCTCATATGAGTTCCACCATATAACTCATAATCTGAGTGATACACCTTTAAGCTGAATCTCACGCAACCGACTTGACGAGGCTCGCCAAAGTCAACTTTCTTGAGCTTCGTCCAAGGTGACTGTTCCTCATGAAGTCGAACCTCGCCTAAATCATCAGGGCGAGCCTCACCAGAAGGCTATAGTGAAAATTTCACTAAGTCTCCAAATTGAGGAAATCTTAACTCAATTTGTTTGAGATGTCTACTCGCCAAAGTGACTTGGCAAAAGTCTACTAGATCTCCAAATTAAGAAAACTTTAACGCAAGTTTTTCGAGATTTTATCTGGCGAATCTCAAGCTAACCCTTGCCAACACAAAAGAAGCCTGAACTTCGCTACCAAATACAGCGACTCCACGCAGAGTCCAAGCCATAAAAAAATTCAAATTCGCCACAGGAGTAAAGCATGCACAGATCAATTTCACAGAAGATGGACAATTTCAACAAGAAGAAAAAACTTCATTTTTTAATTAATCGAAAACACTATTACAAAAGATGACAAGAATAAGACGACACTCAAACTATCCAATTACAAGGATGATGGATATCTGTTGATGTTCGCTACTGCCCTATATTTCTAAGATATGGGTAGTGTGATGGCCGAGGAGCATACACGAGCTGCACCAAGCTAAAATTCGTGCACCTTTAGCCGCACAAGGCTGGGAAATCAAGCATCTCCCACGATAGAAAAAACAGCGTCTGCTGGCTCCTTCCTAGACTCTATGCCAGAGGAGGAGAGAGAGAGCTGTCGAACAGGAAGTTTCCCTCTTGCACAGGGCAGAACCATGTCAAGAGGAAGAAGCACTTCCTAAGGTCAAAAATTAATGTCGGGCCTGAGTTAGCCACGCAACGTCTAATTACGAACTAGGTTCACTTTCGTGACACCTAGTTACTGTCGGAGTCTTCGCTCGTGGAGACCCATAGGTCTTTCTTCAAGCACCATTTTAGTCGCCGAACGGTCTTACGAAGAGCACGGCACTCGGAGCTCCATGCATCCCTATCACGATCAAGCGCGCGCCACGCAACCGACTGGTTCTCGATGATTTGCTTGAGCATAGCCTTCTCGGCTGACAGCAACTCCGCCATGCGACGGAGTATGCGGAGTTCATCCGCTTGATTACCCTGAACTTGGGCTAACTCCTGTTGGAGTTTTCTTATCTCAGCTCCTCTATCAAGGAGCATCTCCGGCTTATGCGATGTTGGCACAGCCATGGAGAAGAAGATGATGAAGAAGAAGATGAAGAGGCGGGGAAGAAGTGGATGGGATAGACCACTATTTATAGCCTTTTCGAATCTTTAATTACCGAGAATATCTCATCCTTCGAGATTTGATGGGACCAGACAACAAGGCTAAGTCTCAGCCTAAAACTCGGTCAAATCCCCAGCGAATCTCGCAAAGAGATCTCAACCGCAGATCGCGACACAAATCAAGAGGAGAATTTCAACAGACCCTATCCTCACAGTGAACCACGAGCTCCGCCAAAGACGGCTCATCACTAGGTGAACATCGCCAGACGACGAACTTCGCCAGACGACGAACTTCGCCCAGCGACTCAGAAATGAGCCACCTTCGCTCATTCGCTAACTTCGCTCAGCAACTCAAAATTGAGCCACTTTCACTCATTCGCTAACTTCGCTCGGTGACTCAGAATCAAGCCACCTTCGCTCATTCACCAACCCCGCCTCAGCAATTGAGAAGGCGAACTTCGTTCCAAATACGAATTTGGGCGGACATGAGCTACATCAGGTCTTCGACACCAGCCTGTATCCAAGGGAGCTATGTTCAACAGTACACCTCTAGCAACCTAGTAGGCAGATGAAGATAAACTTTCACCTGACCAAGGCACCCGAAGTCAAGTTTAACAGTATACCTCTGACTATCTACCCAAAGTATTTCGTTCCCTGTTACAAATCTGAACACAGGACTTCATGAAAACTTTAGGGGGGGGTCTTGTAGATGGTCAAAATATATTTTTATTAAGACCAATCATGGGCTTAATCCAAGAAGTAAACACCCATGGGCTAAACACTTCGCAGGAGGCTAAAACTCAAGCCCACGACAAGTCACAGCGAAGCTCGCCCGACATTGGAAACGAACTTCACCAAAGCAACCCACACCGACTCAGACACGAATCAATTTCAACTGCATGGACCAAATTCTGTGTCAAATTCGAGCCCACTAAGCGAAGCCCACCAATTAATGAGATCCACCTATATAAGTGGATCAAGTCATTCGCTCTTACCAATCGAAGTTTGCCAGCCAATGAGCTTCGGCCACAAAAGGTCGAGTGGACTAAGTCATCCACCTCCGAAGAAGGCGCACCCACGTCCGCAGTGACTATCGCCCGCACCCGTAGTGACCTTAGCCCACGATGCTAGCGAACTTCGTTGAGATCACGAAGTTCGCCAACTAGTCGTTTCAAGGCTATTTTTAAGGGGATAACTGTCTTATTATCTCCTGATTTAATGGCCACTAACCCACATTTTTAGGAGGCCATTAACTCTCTCTTTTAGCCTATAAAAGGAGAGTGAAAAATCATTCAACCAAGGAGAGATACATACAGACACACATGGAGAGATACACACCTACGCATCTGCGAATTATTGCTTCGGTGATTTTTAGAGAGACGTTGCTAAAAGAAGACTGAGCTAGCTTCTAAGCAATTCAAATCTCATCAACGGCAAGAGACTAAGCGTCTGATCAGTTTGTCAACGGAGTACAAGATTCACGCTTCACCGGCACACAGACAAGAACCCCCAGGAAATATAAATTTTCCTTCATTTCAATTGTAATTTTTTTTATTGTAATCTGTGTCAATTACAATACAAAAAGAACCCGAAACACATATTCCATTCAAGATTATTCATAACTAACTATATATTTGAGCTAATTTATATTATATACTTTTACAAATATACAAGAGCTAGCACAAAAACTAGCACAAAAACATTGCTATTAAACCTCATTTCTCTTGGATCTTCAAGAGAATTCTTAACCTGAGACTGGAAGCTTTGATGTGTGTCTCTTTGAGTAGTGGTCAATTGAAGTGGACTGGGCTTAAACCTGAATGTAGCTCATCCGCAGCTTATCATGTCATTCTGGGTGAAACTGAGATTAAGCAGTGGACTCATATTGTGTGGAATAGGTATTCTATCCCTAAACATATCTTTACAACCTGGCTGGCCTGTCATGATAAATTGCCTACGAAATTCAGACTTACAAGATTTGGAGTGCTGGAGGAAAATTCCTGTGTTCTATGTGGTGTTATGATTGAAGATAGGGATCACTTATTCTTTCAGTGTAGTTTCAGTTTGCAGCTTTGGATGCTTGTGATGGCTTTTGTACAGGAGATCAACCCCCTCTGTAGATGGCAGGACATCCTCACTTGGGCGATTTCAGCTTGGAAAGGAAGCAAGTGCATCAAAGGCATTAAGAGAGCTGCGGTTGCTTCATGTGTATACCACATCTGGAATGCTCGCAATGTGCTGATATTTCAGAAGAAGGAACCTTGCTTGCAAAGTATATATCAGCAAGTCATCTTTGAAGTTAAACTGCAATGTGCTAAGATAGTGAAGATGAGGAATTCTGTTGCTAATAGGAGGTGGTGCAGAGCTATGTGTATCTACCCTGTGTTTGAATCTATGTAATGTTTTTTGCTATCTTATAGAGTCTGTGCAGGTTGAGTCTGTGCAGGTCACATAGAGTTACATCTATTTTCGGATTTGTTCTTTTTCTTTGAGGTGAGTTTGAGTCCTTTGTTATGTATAGGACTTTGAGTGTATAGAGAGTATGTACTTCATTATTTTTACAGCTTGGTAATGAAAAATTTTACTTTCTTACCAAAAAAAAAACTAGATACTTCCGTTTTGCTTTGGTCGTGCAGTACACATGAGGTGACGAACGTGAGCAAAACGTGCACTCGAAGGCCTCGGCCACTTTCTCATGCCTCTCCTCACACGTGTCTACAGAAAGCCACACGTGGTTACCTTCCAGGCACTCTCTCCTACACGTGGCAACAAAACTTCTGGAGCGGGAGAAGAAGTTACCGCACGTGAGACTGCGGGGCCAGTCTAAACGGAACGGAACGGGTAAAGACATGGCAGGTTTGCTCCCTGTCCGCCTTCTACGCGATGCGGTTGCTAGTGGGCCCACGTTTGTTTACATGCGTAGTATGTTGCGGAAACTGTTACGGAACGGAAGCATAATAAGGTAACGGAACGGAAAGGGCGGAGAGCACGTATAAAGAGGAAACGGACAGGATCCCTGGTGAGACGAGTACACGCCGATCGAAAGGACGGTTGTCCTTTTTTTGCAAAAAGAGGGTCAAAAAGACTGAATCCTCTGGAATTGCCATCTCAGCTACCTAACTCCTGACAAATTTGTTGGATTATAAGATAAGATCAATGACAAAAAAAGGAAGGAAAAAGAAAATTCTTTTTCACAAAGTCCACAGGCTAACAAATACATTACTACACGACTGCGCCAATCTAATTTATCTAGGAGTGCAAACCACAAGCGATCGACTAGTAGAATATTACCTATAGGAATACAAGCCTTATGCCCGTGCTCGAACGGGTTATTTTGGTTTCTGTAATTTATAGATCTAATTTTTTATTCTATGTATGAGTTTTTTTTGTTATGGTCTTACTTTTAGAAATTGAATTCTATTGAATTTTTTTCTTCAAACTGCTACTCCTTCCGAAGTAATTTTTTTCTTATAAATAAAATATAAAATAAATAAAATTTGACATTCAAATTAGATGGTTTAACTACTAATCCCTCCTTTATAATATACCTCTTTTTGATAAATATTATAAAAAGAAAGAAAGAAGGAAAACACTACCTCACTTAATAAGTGTGTGGATAGTTTTATTCTAAACTTTCAAGTTCAAATTAAGAAAGGACAGCGGCAATATTTTTTAGATATAAGGTTAATAGTAAATTATAAATTTCTTTTTATATATAAAGAGGAATTTAAACTATTTCTTTTCCATCTCTACTACCCTTTTATGTTGTTCAATTTGTCCTCAGCCACATAATAACAGATCCGATTTTATTTATTTATGATGTCATTCACTTGATTACCTGTCCATTTAGGATTTTAGTTCTCATATTAATTTGACAACCAAGGTATGTTGTAACAAGAGTAACCACTAATCTATTCTTTAATAGATATAAGGCCTTCACATGTAAACACTAATACGCATCCTCTTTATAAAAATTAAAATATGAGTAAATTTCATTAAACCCCTAGTAAGTTTAGGCATTTGATACTAAACCCCAATACATTTGAAACTCTCACTAAACCCCCAAAAACATTTGACAGAAAGCTTCTACAAAATTAACAATGTTAGTTAATGTGTGGTCAAATGATCAAAATACCTCTAATAAATTTTGGAAGAAAACACCCAATAAGTTTTGGTTTTATAACTTAACCCCAATAACTTTTCATAGAAAATGCCTAATAATAATTGTTTATTACTTTTAGGGTTCTGTAATTTTCAAATTTTTCAGAGGTTGTTTCTAATTTTTAGATTTTAAAAGGGTTGTTTGTAGTTTTCAATTTTGTAGGGAGCTATACATAATATAAACTTTTCGGTAGTTCTTTGTATTTTGTTTTGAATATTTAGGGTCTTCTTTCAATATTTATATTTTTGGAGGCATTTTGTAATTTTAGATTTTTTGAGTGTTATTTATAATTTTTGCATTTTAAGGGACCTGTTTGTAGTTTTAGAGTTTTCACGGGATTAACTATAATTTTAGAATTATAAGGGGTGGTTTATAATTTTAAACTTTTCAAGGGGTTCTTTATACTTTTAGAATTTAAAGGACTTATTTATAATTTTTGAATTTTTAGTGGGTTGTTTGTAGTTTTATATTTTTGAGAGAGCTATTTATAATTTTTGTATTTCTCAGGAGTTGTTCATAATTCTATAGGTTAATCTCCAAATAAGAATGATTTGAGAGGTATATATTGGCATTGAGGGATAATTTTTGCTAGTATAAAATTATAAGGTAATGCCTTTATGGGATTAAGTGCAAAAACTCAAAATATTTTGGTGGATTTCTGAAATTCAAAATTTATGGGGTGTTTGAAAAATTTATGGCTTAGTGTCAAACTTGAAACTTATTGGAGGTCTAGTGAATTTTTTTTTTAAATTAAGGAGAGCCATGTGAAATTTTTGAAATATAAAGATAATTGTAAACCAAGCACTCCTTTATATATAAAGAGAAAAGAATTAAAAATGTGATTATTCAATTTTTAATTATGGATATACATGATTTGATTAGGATTACC
Organism: Asparagus setaceus; assembly: GCA_012295165.1. Lineage (NCBI taxonomy): Eukaryota > Viridiplantae > Streptophyta > Magnoliopsida > Asparagales > Asparagaceae > Asparagus > Asparagus setaceus. Next base: position 34,201,613 of record CM022707.1, read on the forward strand.
AAATATTTGACTGTAATTAGAACTTTTAATTCTAGATAGATTTAATTTGATGAGGATTTTAATTATGGATAGAAAATAAACTCAATCATATAACAATTCTAATTTAAATTTAAAATAACATATGCACGTGGCATTGTTTTTTGTGCTTAGGTGTCATTTTTCTATGCCTTTAGGAGTACCACCAATTTCTCATTATGTATAAAGGAGGAATATATGAATACAGTTTAATCACGAATAATTAAAACAGAAAGATGAATTTAAACACAAAAGTGAGGTCGATATCTAATAACTTAAAATTTGGAATTAATTTGGTTCGCAGTCTCTATTTAATATCAATTTGACTCCTGATCATGTGAGCTAAGGTCTGGTTATTCAGCAAATGGTGAAAGCTTTTGTGATGTCAATGTTTGTTATGCCCATGATTGTTAGTATAGACTAAAGTCAACATAATCCACCGTTGATTGACGGTGTCTAAAATTGCATGTCGAGAAGCACTTGAAATTTAATTAATTTGTTTCGCTGATATTAAATTTCCTACGGAGTTTAGCGGCACATATTGTTCTTGCATTGTTGTTTGATTTAGACAAAGTCAACTGAAAAGAGTTATGATTTCTGTGGATAATTTAGATATTCTAGTTCACAGTTGAGGGAAGAAATTATTAATTTGAATCCATATGTAAATACAGTTCTACATTGAAAGAATGAGAATTATCATAAGACATGCATAAATTTCTACCCAATGAGTTCATGCTTTGGTGCTTAATTAGTCGCCGGGAGTTTATAGGTTTCTTTACTTACAAGCGTGGTAAGCCTTTTATATCTTCGGTCTCGACGAAGCCACTAATTAACTAGACTTTGGGTCAAAAGACATGCGACAAAGTTTCTTCTCTCACTTTACTTCTGATTATTTTAATCTGCCGTTAACCCTTAAATTACAATTTTTTAAGATCTTATTTGTCTTGATACTTATATGTCACCTTTTGATTAAGAAAGTTTATTTTCTCATATTTTATCACCTTTCGATTAAGACACCCACTTCCAGTTAAATGCTAATTTCTAACGGAAGTAAGGGTATCCAATTAAAATGCAGTGCACATATATACGATTAGATCCATGGCTACAGCAGTTTGGTCAATTCAATTATAAATAAAATAGTTACTATTCCCAACTGATTCTCCATTCTCACTTGAATTGCTCAGAACATCCTATTTGTGTGACGGTATTCTGATAAAATTTGTACTCGTAAAACATTAGTTAGCTAGCACAAATTGATTGCAACTTGCTCAAAACACCCTATATATACGGTGGTGTTTTGATAAAATTTGTACTCATAAAACAGCAGCCTAGCACAAAGCGATTGCAACTTACAAGATAAATTAATTCAAGTCTACGAAATTTATGCTACTTTTATATTACAAGATAAAAAAGATATACCATGTCCTCATAAATTTAAATTAGAAAATCACAAGTGTCTAGCTAAAATCGAAAAATCAAGTTTGAATCTCTTTGAAAATAACCATGTGAGAAAATCATTCAATCTGCCGACCAAATGTGATTATATTAAAGCAATATAAGTTTTGTATTGTCTCATAGTGTGTTTTCGTTTCACTTTTCACAAAATCTTTAAACTAGTATGACATTTTTGCAAGAAATTGTGGGTTTTTTTTTCTTTTAATATTTGTTTATTCTATATATATTCACAAGTTTTTTCTATATCTATATATGATAATTGTTATTTATTTTGGCTTAAAAAGGAAAGTGGAGAAAAATGGAGCCCACCGTATTAAATCTTCACCGCTCCGTCACAAAATTTGTGAATTGAAGCTTACTTTCATGGCACAATGTCGGTATTTCAACCGACAGCGGAGATTGTCGCGACAAATGCGGATCTAATACTTTGATGACGCGTGTCCTTTAGAATTTCCATATTGTACGTTGCCGGTCAACAACTTTGAACCGTGGTCGGGGTGAACCGGATTTTAGTTGTAAGGCCCGTCCGGGATAGTTGCAAACCGTCATTTAGGTATTTGATTAGGAAAAAAAAAAAAAAAGAAGAAAGATCAAATTATTTTTATAGATTTTTTTTTACACACTTGATTCTTTGGTAAAAATTGTATTTACTTGATTACTTCATACATGACAATGAAGCTAGATTTTGCCTTATCATGTTAATTAGATTAGGTAAATCTTAGATTCTGAAATTTCTAGTTGCAATTAAGGTGTTTTTTTCTTTGAGTGAAAAGATGGGTGACAACCCCATATTCCATTAGTAAGAGTTTAACGAAACAATGTAGAAAAAAAAAAAATTTAGTTAAGTTCATGTTAATTATATCGTTCATTATTCTTTTAATACCTGAATAATCTTCCAACGTGACACTAGCTACTCCTATACGAGTACACGCATGGGCGATGTATATTAATGCTTGCTTTAACCGCTAAACCAAAGTTTCCGACCTACTATAAACATGCATGCTAGGTGTTTTAACATAACAAATTATACAAGAACATAATATTCAATCATTGACATAAATAGCCATACTCTGTATTTTAAACTTAGCAAATTGTACTTATAACTTAGACATTAAGTCATTGTTTCACGTGAAATAACATGAATTGGTACAAACAAAAGTGGGAGCAATCATGTTGGGCTTTATCTCTGTTGAGAAAAACCAAACGCTATCAACTAAACCCCATGCATTGACGTTGGATGCAAGCAAACAAATAACCCTAAATTCTAGCTTATTATAACACTTGATAGAAAGGAAACTTCAATCTTCATGATTGTAGGCCATGTGGTTGGTGACTGTTTAGGTTCAAATGAGAGGTCACCCTCAAATATTGAGGTTGGTTGGTAGCTAACCATGTAAAATCTAGGACTAAAGATTTGGGAGCTTAGACTCAGGTTAGGTTTGCTTTCTCACTTGCAAGTCAAAAAAACCTTTAGTTCATATGATTTATGACCAAGAAATCTAAAAGGGCGCCTAAAGAGATTTTGATATTCTTCACTATTGAAAAATGATTGAGAGATGACTATTTTTAATTACAATTGCTAATTATTTACGGGGGACTATTGAAACATTTAAATTTGAGCCCTTAATGTGCCCTGTGTATTGCGCGTGTTTTCACCTTTCATTCAAGATGATAAATTAGATATTGTCAATTAAATAATAAGTGGTTATAATTATAGATAGTGGTTTCCAAACAGTTTTTTGATATTGAAGAGAAACCAGGTCCTTACTAAACATGAGGGAGCTAGCAGCTAGGTTATGATATCATATTGTGACATTTGTCTAAGGCATTTCCATGCAATTTCTTCTTGTTAGGTTCGCACATGCCATGTCAACAAATAGAAATGATTGCTTCTAAACAATTCAATCATATAACGTACCGTGTTTTAAAATGGAAGAAAAATCTAATATTAAAGTACTATAAGATAATTAAACAATACAAACATCATGATATATACTCAATAATAAATTGGAGCAGTTTGCATCCCTTATATGTAATCTATATTTTAAAATGTGTGAGAGAAAAAGTTGTCCACTTGTCCTTATGAAGCTCAATCAATCGACATTCTCATTCAAAGTTAGATAAGTGGTTTAAGTGTATGTATAGCGACCTAACCCTACTAGTTTTATCATGTTATCAGTTTGAGGTTAGATTTGGTTCATTTGAACTCAAATAGTGCCACTAAACGGGCGAGTTCACCTCAAAGTTTAGTGGCACTATTTGAGTTCAAAAAATAGGGCCAAGTCTAGCCTCAAAGTTTGACAAACATGATTCAATAAAAAATTGGGCCAGGTTCAGCCCTGGCCCAATTTTATACACTTGCCAAACACACCCTTGGCCTATGTTCATCCAATATTTGAATAAAGAAGACAGTTTATTTATTTACTTGGGTGTTTCCCAGAAGCTTTTCTTTTTTTCATTTCTATGATGGTTCAGTAGACTATTGTCAATAGAAAGTAATGAACCATTATAAAGGAGAAAGGGGTAAATTACACTGAGCCCCTAAGAACACAGAGTTTTATAGTAAACCCCCAATAACTTCTAAACTCTCACTAGACCCCCAATAATATTTTGAATTGCATAATATCCCCAATAAATTTTCATATTTTACAGATAAATCCTATAAATTGATACCAAAATCCAACATAAAAATGCATTTTGAAGGATAATTTCATAAAAAATAAAAAAAACCAGTTAGGGTTCAGAAGCTCAACCTGGGCACAAGCAAGAAGAGAACGAATGACAAAAGACGAGAGATTTCTATTTCTAAGGGTTGAAATTATAAAAAGCTCATAAAAGATTTTTTTAAATAATTTAATGGGTATCATGGTTCTTTAAAATCACGTGAGTTGCACATACCATGTCAGATGTAATAGTGTTAACTTTAGGGGTTTTTTACAAAAGTTATTGACAGTTTCGTGCAATTTTAAAAGTTATTGGGGGTTTACTGCAAAAAGATGAAAATTCTTGGCGATTTAGTGTAATTTACCAAAATAAACATTAGGGAACACCCAAGTAAATAAAATGGTTCTATTAATTCCATCTCTTCTCTAGACAAGAAAAATGCTCTGAATTTGAAAGTACGTAATTTGATATAGGCAAGCAAAACAAGCTTTGGTGAACGTAAATTTTGAAATGCAATCTTTTATTTTTATTTGTCAATTAATGGTACTGGTGCGAAGGATAACAAAGTCAAGTGGTGTAAGGCTAACTGGCTAACCATCCATAGAATTTGTACTTCTTCTATTTGATATTTGCAGTTTATTGTAGTTTCTTTTGTCTTAACGTAATTTACCCTCTTCACGAAATTTTGACCCCCATTTCTTTTTGTATGGTCTTTAGGCTAATCATAAGTGTCTTATAATAATTTATGAGGTTAGTACTCGGTCATAATACGGTTGAAATCAACTCTTGTAAATATTGCACACATTCTTCCATTCTCACTATAAAACAACATAACCACACTTTGAATAAAAGACCCAAGATATATAGTTATTATTGAAGACATAGTCAAGATAGTCATTAATTGTGTGTAGTCTCATCGGAAAACTCTGAATCCAATATATTTATGCATAATTTGCATGACTTGATTAATCCCTCAAATATATTCTTGAGTGGCCAGTACTCAGAGATAACTACACTCAGAAGATCGTGCCAATAAAACGTGGTCAACATTTTTGTACAATACGTTAAGTAACATGCATTCTCATTCCAAGCCTTGAACCGATCGAGGTCGAATAGATGAGATGAAGTGATTCCTAAGTGTCAAAATTGATCAACTATCCCTCTCTTTTTCTATCAAGGAAATTAAACAATTAATATTTTTGCATCTATTTCCATAGTATCATTAATTTATTAATTTAACTCTTTTGTCAATTAAGCACGATTCTATTATTATGTAGTTCTGTAAAATTAAGTTTGGTTGTTGATGGATAGAATTAATTATGAATGGGAGAATATCAATCTTCACCATCATGTAACCTTACCAAATTTAATATCCAAATACTTCAAGGTTGCATATACACTCATGTCAAATATCCTCCCAAGATAATCAAAATTTTATGTTCGGCCCTGAAAATCATAGACGAATTTTTTGTTAATGATAAAATATCTCCCTGCAATTTTATTATTAGTTTTAGTTATCTAAAATATATAAGTTGTGAAAATTAAGTACTCATTTAAGTAGCTTACACATATATTGGTATAAGATCATGTGGCCTTATATGTCAGTAAAAGGAGTATATTTTGGTAAATTTAAAGAGTGTGTGTGTAGTGATCAGTTAACTAATCCTTCTAATTGACCAAGGCCTCATGAAGGATGAGATTAAATGCTATATAAGAATTAATTAAAGCATACATCTTGAACTATAGTTACTTAATCCTGCTGTACGTAATCTTGACCTTCCTCAAATATTTAACGTAAAGTAGAATGCAGTACACTTGGCATGCATGTGTTAAAAATATTGCATGTCTTAATTAATTAATGTGCTCTCAATAGAGAGTGTGACCGTTAAGGCTAAGGAATTGGCGTCTTGGGATTCTATTTTGTACTCATGTTTTTCTCTTTTCGTTCTTTCATTCCATTCCATTTGTATTTTATGTACTAATGAATTGAAATGTGTTTTCTTTTATATGAATTTGATGAAGGAATAGAAGTTTGGGGATTTGAGAGAAGAAGAGGGATGTTGCTTAACGTATCAGTGCTTTGTTCCCTGCATGGGATACTGCAACTGCACATGCATTGGCATTCAATAAAGATTTGATCTTCTTAATTAGTATTGTCATTAATTCAAGCATCATATGTCGATATGACCTTAGGTTTTAGAAAATTATATTTTATAACTTGTCTTTTACATAGATAGTTTTTCCTATATAAGTTTATACATATTTGCCTAATTTGCATGTCTGTCCTCTGCGAACAACAATCTCATATTTCTATATTTCTCCTGAATTTGTTGTAGCACGAAAGTATTGTTTATTAATACAGATGAATTAAAGTGGTACCAAATCTAATTGTTTCAATATATTTCTATTTTATGTGTGTACATCAAGATTAATCAAGTTGTCTACTAGATATGTTTTCAATCAGGGACAGAAAGAGTCAAAATGGATAATGTGAGGATACTGCTGTATAGTAATCAATCATGAAATTTCCTCAAGATAAAAGTAATGAATTAATCCTTAAAAAGTATATTTATTATTGGTTTTGAGAAAAGTATAAAAGACTAAGTAAATTAAATTAGCTCTGTGGTATACTCCTAATACATCTACAGTATTCTCTTGATTGAGTTCGATGCAAGGAATCACTATGAATATATATGTTTTAGCTTATACTTCACTTGCTATATAGAAATGAAATTTTTTATTTTTGATTGTACCATGTAGTTGATGGCAGCTTAGGTTCAATAAAAGAGGTTTGCCTAAAAATATTTAGGTAGCTAACCAATTCAATTTAGGACAGGCCGGCTACTGTTAGGTATTGTTTCTCACTTACAAGTCAATAAAACTTTAGATCAGCCATGATTAATTGACTAAGCAAATTGAAGGGTGACTAAAAGGAGGAAAATGAAGCCATACAGTTTGGCTGCTACTAGCATCTGGTATAATATGTCCAAGGCATCTCAATGCAATTTTCCTTGTTAGGTTTGCACACACATGGCAACAAATAAAAAAAAAAGTTCCAAAAAATTCAATATTCATGCCTTTTACTATGTATTCTTAAAATGAAAAGAAGTCATGTTTTAGAACAGTATAATTAAACAATTAAAGAAAGTTTGTATGCCAAATATGTATTTCAAAATAAAACAGGGAAAAAACTTGGCCACTTCCTTATAAAGATTATACAAATTAGACCAATCAATTAACTTTCTCATTTAATGTTAGAATATTGGCCCAAACATTCTTTCAGTGTTTGAACAAACAAGACCAAGTATATTTGTTTTGAGGATAAAGGGTGAGTTGAAAACAACCCCCGCGTTTCATTAATAATTGTATATAAGAGTTTAATGAAATAAAGATCAACTACAACGTTAGAGCTTAATAGAATTTGGATCCTCTCCACTATAAGACCAAATATATATTTACTCAGTTGATTGTCGCATCTTCTTTGATTTTTAAGAATATGCTTGAAATAAAGTGGCCACATTGCATCTTTTCTTTAGAACAAGAGATTTGAATTTAAAAAAGTTTCCATAATGGGACGAAACAAGCTTTTGGTGAAAATAAAAATGAAACATAATATGGGTTATTATTATTATTATTATTTATCTTTGTGGGATGGTGGTTCAAGGATATGGCCAACTAACTAAGTGGCTCGTGGTCACTTATTAGTGGAGATTTATTTCCCAGACAACATGACTTATTAATGTTCAAGTATTCTTGAGTTGGGTTAGAGATAACTATATATACTTAGAAGATCGTGCCAAAACAAAACGTAGATCAATAACGTTGAACCTTCGTTAAGTAACATGCATTCTCATTGCAAGCAATGGACCAAGGTCCAGATAAGATGGGGGTAGAGATCCTCTACATCCTTGATTATAGAAATCTCTACAACTCACCAATCTAAGTCTTCTCACTCAGTGGACCCCATAAATAATATTAATTATCTAAATAATATAATAATATTTTTAATTATGGGACCACTAAGATAAATCAATAGCATTAGCCCACCTAACTAATTGTAGAAATTCTCTGCCATCAAGATTGTAGAGAATCTGCACCCATAAGATGGAGTGATACCTCTCCTCTCGTTGTGATTCCCATGCAAAATTCTTCGATCTATCTTAATTAAGCTTTATTACCCATTCTCTAAAGTATAATTGATAGTGTTTGCATATGATATCTATCCTCCCAACTTATAGTATTTCTTGTTTATTTGTAAAAGCATACTAAATACAATATGCATTCCGTCTAAAAAATATTAAAATTGATGTTATGTATCTCCAATCTGTTGGATGCATAGTTGATAGTTGAACTTATATTAACTCCAATCGTTGTTTATCAAATATTTGGTTGTGTAAGGGAATAGAATTATGATTTATGAAAGTGTAAATTAATGAAATAATAGAATATTGTAACTATCATGATCATATTAGGCTTAATTATTTTATCAAATTCTATACCCAAATTAATAATACAAGATTTGATGATTGTCAAACATCTCCTTGGCCCCCTAAATTTTTAAAGGATATATAAATGCACAAAACATACCAAGCGCATAGTTAAAACTTCTCACTTCCTTAAAACATATAGTGGATGAACTCTGATGAGTTGTTAATACATAATTATATAGAGAGACACGTACAAGTGCAACCACAATACCCCATGCAGGGAACAAAAGCTATTGATACGTTAAGCAAACTTTTCTCTCATCCCCAAAATCCTAATGCTAGCTACTTCACTTTCTCAAATTCATAGAAAACACATATCAATTAATTCATTAAAAAACTGGCTCCTTAAATTCAGAGAATGGAGTGAAGGAATGAGGAATAAACTCCAATACAATTATTAAGATTAATAATCCCAAGACTCCAACACCTTTACTTAAGGGACACACCCTTGAAATACCACATTTTTAATCCTTTTCTTCCCTTGATTAGTAAGGAAACTTCTTTAGTTAGTAAGATTACCCTCTAGTTTACACCCCTCCTCAACAATCCTTGAGAATTTCCTTGCTAATTGTTTATAACTAATTAGAAGGAGAGTAAGCATTTAGATATTTTAAAAAATTTACGTGTTACTTAAAGAAGGTTCAAAATTGTTGACTACATTTTGTTGGCACGATCATCGCGCTAGATAGTATGGATATTAATATCTGTATTTTGACTAAGGATACTTGAAGAATAATCTAGGGTACATGTAAACTAAGAACTCATATATGTTAATGATTTCACCTTTAAAAATAACTAGTCTCCATGCAAGGCACATATGCAATTTTACATTACATTGCACATTTATTTTGATACAATCCTTTGGTAAGTTAAATACATAACCACATCAAGAAATGTGGAAGTATATACTAGATTGTGCATGTTTGTCACTAATTGTACTTAGCATCTTCCTTATATAAGATATTTTGTTGATAACCAGTCTTCCTATTACAGTCTATATAGAACTTTTTTATTTTCATGTTTTATTGGGGTCAGGACGTTAAGGGCCTGCATCTGTATATGGCAGAGATGCGTTTTATGTATATCATATATCTTTGAGAGTCAACAAGAAATCTTATTTATAATTAAAGGCTACCCTACTATGTGTTAGAGAAAAGAAATCTTCCCTTGTGCGTCATAATGAGCAAATTTCATGTTTCTATCTTTTGCACCGCCAACGCCACCCCCACGGAAGAAAAAAATTGACAAATTCAGAATTTATCTTCACCAAATCCTTTTTTTTTTTTTTTTGGTGTGCCAATTGTACGTCCTTTTAGACTTATTTTGAAATAAACATTAAATTTGGCATACAGTGCACAGCAGTTTGAATTGTTTGGAAGCAATAATTCCTATTTGTTGACGAGGAATATGCAAACCTAACAAGAAGAATTGCAATGCCTCTGACTGATAGTAGGCAAACTGGATTCATTTTTCTCTTTCCAGTCACCCTTTTGGATCTCTCTTAGTCAAATAATCAAGACTCTAAAGTTTTGTTGACTCATAAGTGAGAAACCGAACCTAGAATTAGCCTCAATCTTAGACCTATATTGACATGGTTAGCTACCCACAAACCTACCCCTTATTTGAACCTAATACTCACCAACCACATGGTCTACGCAATCTAAAAAAGTAATGTAAATCCCTTTTACCAAGTGTTATAGTAATCTAGCTAGAGCTCAGAGTTACTTTCATCTAACTCAGTCTAGAGAATAGTAATAGATACTATTAGGAATATTATGTGCTACTAAGCTAATTTTACTTATAAGTAGTCATTTATAATTTCCCAAAATCAGATCATAAATAAAAATTAATATCAAGAAGAAAACTAGGGTATGTGTTTGGAGATTATATATAATTTATTGTTTAATATTTAAAATTACAATGTCCTAATTCTTATATTTTCCTATTGTTTCTCTTGGTTGAGGAGATTAATTAATGTGGAACAGGTTATAACAATTTGGGGACCTAATAATAATATCAATGGTTTGAATAACATGTTTTTTTTGGGGAAAGTAAAAGAGATTTTATTTATGAAGTAGCAATAAAGCATAACATTCGTATGTACAAGAAAGAGCAGCTCAGACCCAAAACAGAGTTCTCGAGTGTCCAAGAAACAACATTCAACTTCCTCACTTACAAGAAACGGTGAACTGTGGAAGTAATGTAAATCCAATTGAAACTTTAGTGATAGTTTGTAACATACTCAGGATATAAATTCATTGCTGAGCACCATCTCTTGTTGGTAGCAGTATCCTTGAGCTTCAATAGCTTGCTGCAAATAATCTTTATCTCGAACAATATAAGCTCCATAATCTCATCTTTGGTCCTTCTTCTCTGTTGGAAAATAATAAGGTTACAGCTAATCCATTGGTGATATGTACAACAACCTGCAACAGCTGTTTTTGTTACACGCTATGGCAAAATTCCCCTTCAGCTTCTTTAATATCCAGTCCAATACTTCATGCCACTTCCTAGGAACATTAAATACATGAAAAAATTTCATGGTATTCTCCCATATCTGAAAGCAGAAGTCACATTTAAACAAGAGGCAATCCCTAGATTCAGAAGAAGAGTCACAAACAGGGCATGTATAATCTTCAATAATCCCTTTTATTTTCAGTCCTTATATTGTAGGCAGTTTATTTAAGCAGACCACCCCTAATAAGAAAGAATATTTAGGTAATGAGTACTTGTTCCATATCAAACTGGATTATTTCATTTTATCATCAGTATAAACTAAAAGCATATTATTAAGTATCAGCAGAAGAGAAAGCCCTAAAGCTCTACCATTACCCTTCCAAATTAGTCCATAGTTAGTGAGCTCAACACATTTTAAGTGCGTCATGTCTGAGTTTTAAAAGCTTCCGGAACTGCCAAGAGTAATGAGCCTTACCCTCCATAGACCAAAAACATTGAGATTTCACATTATATTCATTTGAAGCTGAGTTTTCTTCATTTGTTAGTGAGCTCAGATATGGTATTCTCCCATATCTGAGTTTTCTTCATTTGAAGCTCTTTGAATGACAAATTATTTGGATCTAACTGTAATCTATTTTGTGGTGAGAATAATTCATTTCTAGCATTTCTCACTCTGGCCTCAATGCCTCCAAAATGAATCCTATTAAACTCTTTTAAAGCATGTTTTGCTACCTTGAGTTTTTGAGTGACTTGATAAAACTTGATACCCTTCCTCCGTTTTGACCATGCTTGAGCAACAACAGAGAGAATAGCTCATGTTCACACCAAAAGGAAAAAAAACTTGAAAGGAGATTTGATATTTTAAGGACCATGAAAAAAATTAAGGAAAGGGTAGTGGTCAGATATAGCAGGGGCTAAGAAATCAGCTTCAACAGTAGGATATGAACTCATCCATCTATATTAGCCGATACTCTATCTAGTTTACTGTAAGTACGATGGTTGTTCTGTGTAAACAAATGACCTTTGTAGGGCATGTCAGTCAAAATATGAGTAGTAAGAATATCTTGAAGCTCCACAACTTCTTTCCTAGTGACATTACCACCATTCATTCTCTCAAAAAGCTCAAGGATACAATTGAAGTCACTAACCAAAATCCAAGGATCTATCATGTTATCTGCAATGGCTTTAATATCATTCCATAAAGGACTTCTTTGACTACCAACATTATAACCATTAATGAAAGTTGCATGGAATTTTTGTAGACCCCTCTTGTCCTCAATCAGGTAATGACTGAACTGAGTAGACATACTAATAGTATGAAGAATAATACTAGAATCATCCCATAAAAGAAGAATTCTGCTATGAGGATCCAAAATAAAGTTATGTCCAAAATTCCAATCTGAAGCCGTACACTTCTTAACAACTAGCTCCACATGTGAAATATTTATTTTAGTCTCAACCAAACCCATGATTCGATAAATTATGACTTTGTATTAAGTTCTTAACCTCTTTTTATTTATTAGGATAGTTAAGGCCCCTAATATTTTTAGCAAGATAGAGGATTCATCTAGGCTTAGAAGGCATTCTTCTACTTCTTACCTCTCTCTGATGAGCACCAGTCAACCATTTTTGACGATTAGCCTGATTTTTCTTGCTAGATGATGACTGCATAGAACATAAAGCAACAAAGTGATCCAACCATCTATCATCATGAACAAAGAGAGAATGAAAAACATTAGTCTTACATCTACCCGATACTTGTTGCCATTCCCTATCCTCGATAGATATAACATTGGAGATTGTAGGCGGAATATTCTCTTGATTATTAGCATTAGCTATAGAAGATAAAATTAAAGGAATATTATCCATTTTGGAGGAGGGGTACATATTGTTGTTGGCAATAATCACTGGATGTGAAGAATTCACTTTGTTGGTAGCAGTAGCTATAGAATTATCAACGTAAGAAAAGTTACCAATTCAAATTTTGCCTAAACCTCAATGCAAATATGAGCAAAACCAATTAGTTTACTATCAAACATCCAAGGGCCTCATTGCAGAATGGAAGTTTTCACTTTATTTGATTTAAATTTAAACAAGAAAATTCCCGAATACATAGCCAAGACCTCAATCTTACCCGGACCAACCCAATGTTTATCTTTAAAAACGTTGATAGCTGAATAAGGTACTTTAAAGCCAAACATATAGCCCACAAGTGTAGGATCCTAATCCTAAGACCTAAATCCATTCTTTTCTCTCAAATTGAATGCATGAAGAATCCGCAAATTATTGCGGGATAAAAGAAATATTGAGACCATGATTCTTTAATTTAGTACCTACAATTTTTGCCCATGAACTTGCTTCGGGTGTCACTTTCCCTCCTAAAGCTGTTAAATCCATGAACTAGAAGCCGAAAGAATGAGGAGATGATGTAAGAAAGCTAGATCGAACTGAGATGACACTCTGTGAAGAAATTGATGAGCGCACGTTAGCAGTGATGAGCTAACGAGCACCTACATATCACCTCCCTAGCTCTTTTCTAACTCACGGGGATGTTTTTTGAATGGCTTGTTTTGAGATAATCTATAAGAATTAGTGGATCTGATAGCAATTTGACTGATTTGGAGGCTAGTTTCAAAATATTAAAGACTTAGACTACTAATATCAAAATAATAATAAATAAATAAATAAATAAAATCTTTACAATATTTATTGGCTCATACTAGGCAGAGAAATATTTTTCGCCCAAAACCACCAGACCAATTATGGCACATGTAATTTATTGCTTTTTTAGCAATATATTGATCTTGGTTAGTATCTTAAAAAGTGACATATATATTGTCTCCTAGTTTCATTGATGATCCCGTGCATGACTGTTAGATCAAAAAAGAAGTGACCTGTTCGTAAATATATGTGAAAGACAAGGCGCAATATGCAATTACTTTTTTGAGGCCACAACTATAGAAATATATATATCGGTGCTAGAACTAATGCTAATCTAAGGAGGATCCATAGCTTTAAAAAATGCCAATGCATGTGTAATTGCACTATCCCATGCAGGGAACCAACCATTGATACGTTAAGCAACATCCCTCCTCTTCTCCCAAATCCCCATACTTCTATTCCTTCATCAAATTCATAAAAAACACAGAATGAAGGAATTAAATTAAAACACAAATTCAAAATAGAATCCCAAGACCCAAGTTACTTACCCATGACGGTCACACTCTCTATTCGAGAGTACATTTAATCGGCACTTGCATTAACATTTGTAATGAATAAAAAGAGTGAGGTTTAAGCCAATGGTAAATTTGTTTTCGTTAACCAAATCAGGCCTTTACCCAAAAGGAGTAATTATTCTAAATTTCGGATGCTTTAAGTCTAGCATTGATCTTCAACCTTCATTTTAGATCCCTTTGTCCATGACTTTCAATTAGAATGATCAATTAGCTATTGATCAATAAAGCTCTAGAAAATTGGTGATTGTGAATATATATGTAGTTGGGATACTTATTGCGTTATTGTTTCCGTTGGATCTGAGATGCAAGCCTGGTGATTGTGAATAGGTTTGCTATAGTTTTTCGCTAAAACACAGAATAAGCATCAAAAATATAGAAAATTAAAATTGAACAACCAAACCAAAAATCAACTGAGAAACATGCTAGATTTTTATAGTGGTTCATATAACAAGCCTACGTCCACTCTTCCTTCTCACGAAGGAGCTTCCTCGTTATGCCAAGAGTTCTCCTCAACAACCCGATTCAGTAGGCTTACAAAGCCGCATCCTGGAATTTACTTAAAATCAGTTGTCTAACCTAACTCTCCACAGCAAGTAATAGCTAGCCCAAACCCTCAATTATCACCAGCTGGAGTGCGCCGTAAAAATAAGTTTGAAACAAACTACCAAAAATAGTTTAAGCACAAAATCAGAAAGATCTTACAGCCCTTTTGATTCGCAAATTATTCTTCAAAAGATTGAAGCGAAGCTCATTAAAGAACAAAGTAGATGTTGATTTCAAAGGCATCTCCTCTCGCTAAGATAATCCGATGTTGTTGAGCACTACGATAAAGAGTTTGTTGAGGCTCCAGGGGTTCAAATCATAAATCAATCTTCGTCTCACAAACCCTAGAATTTTCTCTCTTAAAGCTTTCTCTTTCAAATCCTAGAACTCTCCTCAAATAGCATCTAGTCTCTTATTAACTAGGAAAGAGATATCCGAATCATAGTGAAAGTTGGAGATGAAAGAGATCAACGAACGGTTATGATTAACTCCTCAAATCTGCCAAACACTACCATCGATGGTTCATCATGATCATCGATGGTTCCCTGAGCACAATCAATGGATATCTGTAGATCATCGATGGTTTAATTAGGAGTCTCTGAAAATCTGCAATCGGTCACTGTACACCATCGATGAGGTGTGGTGACCATCGATGGTTCTCTGTAGACCATCAATGGTTCGAAATCAATTCTCTAGATTTCTGGGATTGTTCACTATACACCATTGATGAACCTTGACCATCAATTAGGGGTGCATTCGGTCTAGATATGCCTCGGATATGATACATACCATATCCATATCCGCTTACCCATCTCGGATACGGATACAAATATACCTCGATAAGAAAAATTCATATCCATATCCACTAAAATCAGATACGGATATAGATATATATGCGGATATATAAGCGGATATGCATGCGGGTACAAAATGGAGATGACAAAACTAGATAGTATTAAAAAATATAGTTCATGTGATACAAAAGAGTTCATTAATATGTTCATTATATCTGAAAAGCTAATATTAGGCATCTTGATCATCAAAATTAACTTCAAATCCATAATCTAAGGATTAAAACTATCACAACAGTATGACTAATATGTATTCGGATATTTCAGACACGGATCCGGATATTTCACTACAAAACCATATACGTAACCATATCCTATCGGTTATAGATTTGAGTAACCATATTTGTATCCTAACGGATACGGTTACGGATATTTTATCGGATATGGATACGATTTAGCACCCCTATCATCGATGGTTCACTGTAGATCATCGATGGTTACAAGGCTAAAATAAGCGTTGCTTATTTTCACGTCGTTTCACCTCATAACCTTTGGATACCTGTTTTCACATGTATTATATCATCTCAAATAAATATTAGTATCAAATAAGAGTTTATTATTACTCAAACAAGAGCTATTGCACGGTCAACGTTCTAACCATTTTCGCTTTCACTAAAAATTTAGGTGAAAGTAGATTGCACTTGTAGTAGTTATATATATATATATATATATATATATATATATATATATATATATATATATATATATATATATATATATATATATATATAGCTAGGCTCCTATGAACTTAAGTTCATAATGAATAGTGGTGCACCAACTTTTCTAACCACTCATCTTGCTTTGGGATCCGTGAAAGATATAAAGGCCACTTTGAGATTTGTGCATCACAAATCTCAAGGCAAGATGAGTGAATAAAAAGTTGGTGCACCACTATTCATTATGAACTTAAGTTCATAGAGCCTTACTATATATATATATATATATATATATATATATATATATATATCATTTTAATACACACACATGATGATTTAAAATGGCATCAAAGACAATTGTCTTGCGTATTTCCTTAATTACATGAACTATTAGTTTTGAAGTTTTTCTCCATATTCACTTTTAGTTCATATTTATTAATAAATTAACTATGAATCTAATAAACCCAGTCATGGTGCACTTAATGTTTGCAATTTTTAGCCCATGCAATATGCTACGCAATTGTGAGGTATATTGCAAAAATGTATAAGTATGAAAAATTCTAATCATTATGAAACTAATTACTATTTTTGTTTTCAAACATTCAGATGATTTCTGTCGAAAACAAGGTTTGAAGCTAAAGATGTAAAGGTGTTACTTTAATCACAGAACCACATGCAGGAAACAAGCCATTGTTGGAGAGGCTAAGCAATCTCTCTCCCTCTTCCCCAAAATTTCTATACTTAACTTCCTCCAAGTCATAAACTAAGAACGTACATTTCAATTCATAAAATTTAGCTCCTTTTGAAGGAAAGAAGAAGATAATTATATATAGTCCAAAGACTATAACTCTTAACCGACACTTTACTAATGCTATTTTAATCTACCGTGATTATGAAGTCACTTCTTTAGTTAGCAATTTTTTTGAGATAAATGGTGAAGGGCCAAGGTCCCCTGCAATTCATTAACAAATACTTAAGGGGGGGAAAAAAGACTTTGGTGAGCAATATTACTCTTGCTAGTTTACTGTATTTGTCACAAAAAGAAAAAGAGAAGCTTTTTCGATTTATAGCTAAATTTTAGGTTTTTAAATACATATGTATCCCCTAAAATAGCATTTGCTTATTTATCATTCAAAAACACTAGTCATACATATTCAAATTTTTATTCATAAACAAAATTAAATACATATCTTTAATAAATGTGTTCTCGATAAGGGTGTCGGTGAGATTCCTAAGGAACTTGACCAACAAATATTTGCAAAACGCAGTGCTACAAAAATATGAAAAAGATAAAATAACATATGAGTATCTAAGGGTGTGCTTGTCAACTTCATAAAACTTAAAAAGCGATGTAACTTTGGTCCAAAATCTTATTTTTAGTTTGGCAAAAATTGGACCCAAGTTGAACTAGTTCTTTCTAGTTCAAAGTCTAGCCTTTAAATTAGTTCTTTTGTGGACCAATCCTTATATAGACTAACTCGATCTAGCCTAGTCAAGAAAAAACTAGTTCTATTTTAAAGTTGCAAAACACATCCTAATAGTGGTAAAACTTTTATCTCGATGTAACTCAATCAATTTGCATATTACTTTTTTTATTTAAGTAAATCGTATTAACTCATTCAATGTATCTATTACTCGAGGCCCATAAATACTGCCCACAAAATTATATACATCAAGAGAATGGCCCACAAATTATCCACAATTTTCTTATGCCATTGAAAAGTAAGATGGGCCTGCAAGTGTTTAGCCCACAATGGCCCATTTATCCGATACGTAACATATATATGTCTTCTTAGACAATATTTTTGCGCAAATTTCCATATGCTCCTAAATTATTATTTGTTTAATCTCCTAGTAGAAATATCATATCATATCATCTATATCTTCACGAGTTCTGAAAAAAGCTTTCTATGGTCAATATTACCCTTCACTATTTTAAATATTTCATTTAAATCATAATTTATCCTAATTCTAATTATATCGATACTAATCCAATGTGAACTACCTATAGCTCAACAATTTAAAAAATAAGATTAATAAAATACATGAAACACTATTTTGAATATTTCATTTAAATCTTACTCTATGATAATACTAAC
Organism: Asparagus setaceus; assembly: GCA_012295165.1. Lineage (NCBI taxonomy): Eukaryota > Viridiplantae > Streptophyta > Magnoliopsida > Asparagales > Asparagaceae > Asparagus > Asparagus setaceus. The sequence continues at coordinate 34,220,076 of CM022707.1, forward strand.
TATATCCTATACTAATCCTACATGAACTACTCATAGCTGAACAGTTTAAAAAAATAAGATTAAGAAATCAAACATAGCTAACAAATTATAATACATAGAGTATTACAAAAAAAACCCAAAAAGTTTTAAAAATTACACAAAATACCCTTAAAAGTTCAAAATTACATAAACACCATGACTTTTCAAAACTTTAAAAACAAAATGAAATCTGAAATTAACAATAGCCCCCAAAGAGTTTAAAATTTTCAATTAACACCCTTAACATTTCAAAAACTAGAGAAACAACCTCAAAAGTATAAATTACCAAAAAGTACCCTGAAATTCGAATTTCAAAACTTGCAAACAACATAGATGAATTCAAAGGATTACCATCAGTCACTTAAAAATTTAAAATTTGTAAAAAAAACCTCAAAGTTATAAAAATTGCAAAAACTCCCTTAAAAGTTAAAAATCTCAAAAAGCCCCGAAATTTCAGAACTTATAATTAGTACACATCAAATGTAGAAATTATTCAAGGAAATAAATTCAAATTTCAGAAACGTTCATGAATCACTTTAGCTAACATTGATAAAAGATATATCTATCAAAGAAGCACTAAGCGAGTTCCCCTTGAAGAACATATTGAACAACTTTGTCCCAATCAAAGAAGCATTCTCCATGAAAGATACAAGAAAAATTAGTAAGTATTTATAAATTTTCATATTTTATTCTTTAAATATTAAAGGAATCATAAAATCAATATAAAATTACATACAAATAATCTTGTAGTAGAAACTAAAGTGAAGTCATTGATCAACTATGTTGCTAAATATAATAAGTCGATAAGGGAGGAAATCACTATAATGGACAAAAAGGAATACACATGATACTTATTTACAATAGCGCAAGTAAAAAAATTAAAATCGACCTTTTTCTTTTTCCTATATAGTGGCATGACTCTGTGTGTAACTTTATTTGGGGATATGACTACCAACAAAGGATCATTTATTGAAGACATACTCAAAGATAAGCATGTAATAGCACTATCAGATTTTAAGATCTTTAAATATGAATGTGACGTATTTCATTACTAAAATTCTTATTGTAGGCGTTAAAAATTGCCTATAAGCTCCCGAACACAGCTTGTGATAAGGAGTTGACGATCGGCGAGCCGTCCGACGACATAGCGGCGAACCGTCGATGATACAACAACAAGTCACCGCGACGCCAACGCATAAAGCGAGTCGACGAAGCACATAAAGCAAGTCGACGAAGCGTCCAAGTCAATAAAGCGAGTCGACGAAGTGCATAAAGCAAGTCGACAAAGAGCGCAAGGCTAATGAAGCGACGAATCAGCGTCTGGCGAAGGATAAACCCAACTTTGAAGCCGGATCGGTAAAATCGATAAACCCGAATCGAATCGACTCGAACACCGAAGACGGCGAAAAGATCGGAAGACAAGCCGCTGGGCTTACTCGCCAAAACTGAGCCACTTCTAAGTGGCTCGGTGGCCGAGCCACTTTCAAGTGGCTCGGTGGCCGAGCCACTCCCAAGTGGCTCGGCCAAGGCTGAGCCACTTGCAAGTGGCTCGGTGGCTGAGCCACTTCCAAGTGGCCACGCGGACTTTGGGCCCAGATTCGACCCGTTATCTGCTTTGAGGCTATAAATATGAGGTGCAAGGCTCATTTGCACAGATCCGGAATTTTAAAGAGAAGGGGAGACTCTGCCGGATCAAGATCTGACTTTTGGCGATAAAGGCGCGGCTTTTGAAGATCAATATCTGACTTTTGGGGAGGCGATCAACTTCGACATCAGATCTACATCATTTCCTCGAGATTAAACCTCGTTTTAATCTCGAGAAGAGTGTTTCGGTCGAAAGCTGGTTTCTTTGTTATTTCCATCACAAAACGTTTTGACAATGAAAATAAGAGAAAATTACACGTGTAACTCTCTATTACAAAGGAATTTGAGTCGCTTTCTCACAAACACGAACAGAAGACGCTACACGTGTAGATCTCCTGCTTGCGTGGATTCTTGGCCTGTGCCGGGGATGCGTAATCTGTGGACCACCTGAGCAACGATCGTCGAATTAACGGGGTTGAGTTGATGCTTCGCAAAGAAAATAAGAACTTAAGCAAAATCTTAGCAAGGTAAGATATCTACTCTTCCCAAGAATAAGTCTAAGCTTAAACTCGAGGAATTTCCACATGGATGATGTTCTTGAATACTTGAAGCTTGAAATCTCTTTTTCTCTCTCTCTCTACGCACGGCTCTTAGCTTAGGAAATTCTTGATCTCCAAGACTCTGATCTCCAATCCCCTGCCCAAGTGGGCGTAGGGGGGTATTTATAGCCTTTGAGAGGCGTCACATCTGAAAAGAACACAAATCGTCAAGTGTCCAAAATCTGTAATGGGCGCGACAGTGTTGACTGCCGCGCATAGAACTGTCGCACATGCTGGCGTGACAGTGTTAACTGCCGCGCCCTAAAAGGAGATGTCCCCCGCTGTTGTAACGGCTTTCCTCCATTTTAGGCCCGATTAATGTCATAACTTCACGCTTAGTGGGCGTATTTTCAGCGTATAACCGCCCACTAACATAGCTGAACGTCTCTTTGCGTTGAAAAAGTCAGGTGGGCCCCATAAGCATTAATTTGAACGCTTCAAGAGCACGTGTTAGACATTCTTGGTGTCTCGCTAATAGCGCGACACAAGAAAGTATCTCGCCAATGGCGAGACTCAACAAGGTGTCGCGCCAATAGCGAGACACTATAGGTATCCCGATCATTGGTTTGACCCTGTGATTGACTTCCTGAGACTTTGACGAGGTCTTCCTTCGATCTTCTCATGATTAAGTCACATCTGGGGTTCTTTAGCAATTTTTGATGTCTACAGATACCCCTTCCAAAGTTTTCAGATTTCTCTGTATTTTATCGAGGAGTCTGGAATACTTTGGATAAGATGAGTCCTGTTTCTGCCCAACGTTGGACTTTGTTGAATGGACTCATGAATTGCTTCTTAATTTCTGGCTACGCGACGTCGCTGACCATCTTTTGAAATCAAGAGCTGGGGTTGTTTGATTGATATTGATGAGAGTCGACGTTAAACTGATTATCTTTGTCCGGAGGCTTGCGATTGAGTCGCAGTTGAACTTTCAAGGGCAACTTCGGAATGAGAATCTTCTTGAGCATGCTAGAGCTTCTGGAGGGGATGTAATGGCACATTTGCACTGGCAATGAGCTACAAAGTGCATTAAAATCACGGTGGGAGAAAATGTTCAACCCCGGCTGGAGGAGCGAACCCGTTGTCTCAAGTTATTGCTTGTACGATAGATTTAGGATTTTTGGCAAACCCTCAACCATCAACGGATTTGATGAGCCTTTACCAACTACCGTTTAAATTGGGCTAGCATGTAGTTTGTCTAAGTCCGTTCTACATGTTACGTTGTGCTAAAAGAATGAACTCTCTTAGACTTTGTGCTACGATATTGAATACGTAGACTTGATCACTTATCACGGGAATTGACTACCTAGCAGCATGTGTTAGATGCAGACTTATCTCTGGTAAGGGACAGAGATAACATCCCTATGCATGAAGGCATAGTTTAGGTGTCATTAGGTAATGACATCTATGCTACGATATTGAATACGTAGGCTTGATCAATTATCACGGGAATTGACTACCCAGCGGCATGTGTTAGATGCAGACTTATCTCTGATAAGGGGCAGAGATAACATCCCTATGCATGAAGGCATAGTTTAGGTGTCATTAGGTAATGACATCTATGCTACGATATTGAATACGTAGGCTTGATCAATTATCACGGGAATTGATTACCCGGGGGCGTGTGTTAGACGCTGACTTATTCCCGATTTAAAGACAGGAATAACACCTACTACGCATAAATAGGTGTAGATTTAACAGATTATTAAGTCAGTAATGAGACTGGCTATATATTAAATACATAGACTTTATTTGTTATTTTTGTCTTCTCATGGGGTGAAGGCGAACCCGTTGTGTCTTCTCTTGGGGCGAAGGCGAACCCGTTGTGTCTTCTCTTGGGGCAAAGATAAACCCGTTGTGTCTTCTCTTGAGGCAAAGACGAACCCATTGTATTGAAGAAGAAGAAGGTATTTTCTTATCTTCCGCTTCAATTGACAATTCCTTGTTCAAGCGAACTGAGAGTCAAAAGATTCCTGATGCACGTGCACCAAGGAATCTATAGAGAAACTCAAAGTGGGATCTCCACTTCGAGAATCAAGTTGGAGTCGGGCCACGTGGCATTGACTCTGAAGATACTTTTTAACTCGTGTGAGTAAAAGGTAGAATTTGGATAACCCTAACTGCATGAAGGTCTGATTACCCAATTTACATAGTTTGGCCCTAACTATTAAAAGTTTTGACCAAGTGGGAGTGAAAATTTAAAATGATCCTAACTGTTCAAAGGTTTGGTCAAGTGAAGAACGAATAATGACCCTAACTGTTCAAAGGTTTGGTCGTACTGGACCCAGTAGGAGTAGATTTAATTTCTAAACTAAGAATTAACTATCAGAGGTAATAGTTAACATGATGGTTATTTTCTTTGTGGTCCTGCCATCCTATTGAAGAGGATTGGTGGGAGAGTTTAGTGGAGTTATCAGAGATAACTTTCTTGTGGACCTACCATCCTGTTGAATAGGAATTGTAGGGGATTTTGGAAGAGTTGGCAGAAGATGAAGGAAAGAAGGTATTTTCTTATCTTTCGATTCACAGTGGGAGTTTGGAGACCGCGACTATTCAAAAGTTTGATCATCCAAAATAGTGGGGGTAAAATTGGTGAATGGTATTTCTAGGCTATCGGAATATGATAAACCTGGGTCCTTCATCATAAGATGGGTTATCCTGAGTACACTAAGGATAGTATCTCTTCAGGAACTTCCCATTAATTGGCATCGTGATCTTATCACTTTCCTACTACCACGTTTAGCGAACAAGCTGGATCTGCCTCGTACCCCTGGGGTTGCTCTTGTAGGTATCCGGGCCGTAGTACGATAGGCCCGAAGAGCTTCACCAAGTTCGTCACTTTGAAGTTATGATCCCGGCGTCAATTAGAGCCTGGATACTATCTTTAAGGACAAAATAACTTTTGGTAGGATGATGGACCCTCCTGTGGTACACACAGTATTTAGGATCTGAAGTCTTGTCAGCCTCCTCCTGATTTGTAATAGGTGGCAACTTAATTTTGTTGCTGTCAAGGAGGTTCTTGAAAATGATCGGAACTTCTTCATCTCTGAAAGAGTATGTCCCGTGGAATTCTGATTTAGAAGCTTTTTGTTACTCCCGAGGTTGTTGGCGCGGTCGTAATTGCGACGTTTGATTTATGTCAACAGCAGCCACAGATGCCTTTCCTCTATTGCGAGAGGCAAAATTTACTTTTGAGGGTCGACCATCGTTTAGCCTCTTCGACTTTCTTCCTTTTGAGGAAACGTCGGCTTGTTCTCCTCGTATTTTCAGATCTTTCCATGTAGTTGGTGGGACGACCCCCATGACTTCCAACAGATCAATGGAGAGATTATTGTGGCACGTCTGCAATATGAATTCCTCGGTGATTGGATCTTTGCAGTTTATGGCCTTATTGTGGAAGTGCTTAACGAAACAGTCAATCGTCTCTCCACTCTTCTGCTTTTCATCCAAGAGGGTTCTTATCGAAACCTCCATATCATCATCGAAAAATTATTGAGAAAGGAATTCTCCATGTCATCCCAGCAGTTAATACTTCCGGCCTTGAGTCTTCGATACCAATCGAAGGCAGCCCCGCGAAGGGTGCCGACGAATGACCGAACCATCAAAGGCTCATTCCCCGAGATCACCCCTAAGTGTGACTTGAAATAGATCAAGTGTTGTGTGGGCGAGCCTCTTCCGTCGAATGGCGTAAAGTTAATCAAATTGAATTTCGGCGGGTAGGGAATTGAGTCCCACTCTCTCGGGTATGGACACGGGATGCCGGTCTTCTTGACTTCTTGTGCGGACATTAGAGCATTGATCTTGCCTTCAAGCTCCTTCATTTTTTCGCCGTCATCCTCCCCTTGCTTTGGATTATTCCCAGTGGGATGGGTTAGGCCATCTCCACTTTAAGCGCCTGTTGGGATTTTCTTCGGAGGTTGGTCGGCAAGGATGTGTTCATCCACTTCCGTATCGCTATCTTCTATATCGTGGGCGACACGGTGACTGGATCCCCCTTGTTGACTTGGACTCTGGTCAGGTAGCCTTTTGGGTTTGTAACTCCCTCATCTGCTGCATGGCTAGCTCCATCTCCATTTTCATCTCAGTCTTAAGCTATTCTCTTTGCTTAGCTAAGGCTTCTTGTAGCATTTGGGCCAGGGTTTCTGGAGTGATGGTAAACGTTTCCCTAAAATGATGACCCATGCTCGATATTGTGTCATCGGACGCCACTGCTGAGCAAGCATCGGAGGTCTCGTCTTCAGATGAGTCTCCTTCATGCATCCTTCTATAATCTATGCGTTTTGTTGCTTGCAATTGTAATCGAGACATTTTCTGGGAAACTCGGGTGCTGACTTTTCCTGCAGGAGTGAAGTCAGGGTCCGCATCCATTGCTGGCCCTTTTCCTTTGTTCACCATATTAATGGTAACTTCAGGGAATTCATCCTGCTGAATGGCGGATCTTCTTCTTCTCCGGAAATGTCTTGAATTCGGCTTTGAATCTTCCATTGCCGGGTGAAAGCCTCTCGATCATCGGCTTTTGTAATCGAAAGCATTTGACTCGAAAGCAGCACATCCTGATAACAATGTCCTAATCAGTTGCGCACACGAGCAAGAACAACCTATTTCGTCGATTGCTCTTTTTCGTGTGTTAGTACCCCCAGCCTGATGGTGTGATTGGTGTGGTTGGTGTGGTTTACCACAAATTGCATTTCCACCCCCAAGTGTAACGTTGTCCTTAATTGGAGGACACGCCTTCTTTTGGGGGTGTCGGCCATTTGACTTGGGAAACAGCTTCCGTCGCTTGGCTTCGTCATATGAAGTTGCTTCTATATGAATTACCAGGGTCTGGTCATCTTTTGTGACTTTGCGAGTCACACGCTTCACTTTGTTTCCTCCAGTAGACTCGTGGACCCCCTTAGGGATGTTCAAACGAGAAGCAACAGAAACTCTTGAGGCTTGCGATGTCCCCGATTGATCGGAACGCTTCTGAACACCAGTTAGAGTCTGGGTACAACCCTCAGTCCGTTCTATCACCGACGCCTTGACTTTGCTTCTCGGCTGTGGACCAAGGCGACTGAACACCGAGGTTGAAGGATCAATTGTTGGTATATCAACAGGAGAAGTGGACAGAAGAGGCGGATGGGAACCCCCTTGGCCGAGACAGTTGGTGGTGTCTCGTCCCGGCTTTTGGCGCACTTGCACTACTACCGCTGGTGGCGCTGCCGACTGCCTCGTGAAGTTGGCGCTGTAGTCCGACTGCCGCTACGCCGCCGAGACGATTTGCACTGTCGCATGCAGATTTCGGGCTCCAGACTTGGCAATTTTGAGTCGACCCCCTGATTGATTTCGACTCTTGTGCCTTGCGAACAATGGCACGTGCACGAGCGACACGCGCGCGACGCTTTTGGGCGCGTTCTTTCTTCGTCAAACGAGTTCTCTTGACAAGGACCCATTCTTCCTTAGCATGAGAGCTAACGGGATGAGACTGAGGCGCTGTAGTATGCTGACGCCTCTGATCACGTGAGTTCGTGTGATAGTGAACTCCGTCTGTTGACTCCATAGCCTTGGCAAACTGACGGGCCAACTTCGACGCTCGCCAGCCCTCTTCGTCAGAGCGGTGGAGACTTTGTAAGATGACTCCTTCTGGATAGAGCCACCATGAGTAGAGCTCCCGGATTTGAGATTTGTCGGGGCGTTGTTGTGAGGGGGAACCGCCTCCGTCGCAAGTGTGCGAGATTCATTGCGCACCACGACAGAACGAACCTCCCTCTTTGGAGATGAGATCCTCCGTTGTTTGCGGGGCGAGGAGGACTTCGATGATGAGGAGGAGAGATATTCTTCAAACTTGGCTTGGTCGAAGACGTAATCCAACCCATCGACCATGAGGTCGACTTGATCGCCGCAAGACTGCGACACGATAGTCTCAACGTTGAGACTATTGGCTCCCACTGTGGTTGCCATCGTGTTTCGGTCGAAAGCTGGTTTCTTTATTATTTCCATCACAAAACGTTTTGACAATGAAAATAAGAGAAAATTACATGTGTAACTCTCTATTACAAAGGAATTTGAGTCGCTTTCTCACAAACACGAACAGAAGACGCAACACGTGTAGATCTTCTCGCTATGCGGATTCTGGCCCGTAGCCGGATGCGTAATCCGTGGACCACCTGAGCAACGATCGTCGAATTAACGGGGTTGAGTTGATGCTTCGCAAAGGAAATAAGAACTTAAGCAAATATCTTAGCAAGGTAAGATATCTACTCTTCCCAAGAATAAGTCTAAGCTTAAACTCGAGGAATTTCCACGTGGATGATGTTCTTGAATACTTGAAGCTTGAAATCTCTTTTTCCCTCTCTCTACGCAAGGCTCTTAGCTTAGGAAATTCTTGATCTCCAAGACTCTGATCTCCAATCCCCTGCCCAAGTGGGCGTAGGGGGGTATTTATAGCCTTTGAGAGGCGTCACATCTGAAAAGAACACAAATCGTCAAGTGTCCAAAATTGAATGGGCGACAAGCAGTTGATCGCCACAGATAGAACTGTCGCAAGATGCCGGGCGCCGACAGTTGTTGACGCCGCCCTAAAAGGAGATGTCCCCCGCTGTTGTAACGGCTTTCCTCCATTTTAGGCCCGATTAAATGTCATAACTTCACGCTTAGTGAGCGATTTTCACAGATAACCGCCACTAACATAGCCGAACGCCTCTTTATGCTGAAAAGTCGTGGGCCCCATAAGCATTAATTTGAATGCTTCAAGAGCACGTGTTAGACATTCTTGGTGTCTCGTTAATAGCGCGACACAAGAAAGTGTCTCGCCAATGGCGAGACACAACAAGGTGTCGCGCCAATAGCGAGACATTATAGGTATCCCGATCATTGGTTTGACCCTGTGATTGACTTCCTGAGACTTTGAAGAGGTCGTCCTTTGATCTTCTCATGATTAAGTCATATCTGGCGTTCTTCAGTAATTTTTGATACCTACAAAGAGCTTTGATTTCTCTTAGTCGATCTCATTTGCTTGGGTTCTTGTTTCCATCGTGAAATAACCCCTCTTGATCGTGTAGATCTCGCACCGGATCCGGATTACACGGTGGTCCACGGACGGAAAAGAAGTCCCCGGCACAGGCAAAGACATCCACGCAAGCGAAGATCTGATAAACGGATCCCGCGTTTGTTCAAAAAGGAGAAAAAGTTGTAATCTTTTTTATTGTTCATTGTAAAGCCTTATAAAAAGGCGATCTTTTTTCTGAATCTCGTTTGTAATCCCATAAAGGTGTAACAGATTTAGTCAATGACAATCATCCCGACTTTTCCCGCGAATAAGTTGGCGACCACAGTGGGAGCAAACGGCCTCAAGTCAGAGATCGTCGTATCGCAGCCGCGGATTCAGATCCCGGTCGAAGAAGAGGTCAAGTACGAGTTTGACCAGAAGAAGTTTGAGGAGTACCTCTCGTCCTCGTCCCGATCGTCCTCCCCCCGTAGATCCAAGAAGATCTCCACTGCAAGGAGAATTCGATGGTCTTTGGACGTCGAATCTCAAGGTGAAGATTCCGATCCCGCCACTGCCAAAGCCGCAACAAGTAGTATCCCTCCGGCACCCAAGGCAACCGGAGATGAAGATCTCAACTCCTCAGTCCAAGATCTGACTGATGGCACACCGAATCTTTCGAAGAGAGCCTGCCAACGTCGACGCCAGAGTTTGGCTCACCGATTTGCTAAGGTATTGGAATCGGTGGACGGGATCCGTTACGAGACGGATCTCAAATCCAGGAGAGGCGAAAAGCCTCAGAAATAAGTGGCTAGCGGTTCCGCTAAGCCGTTGACAAATGATTGGGTTCGCGTTAAACGGAACCAATCAACACTTGAGGAATGCATCCGGAGGCGCCGTGCACTCCTTGCACACGCGCGAGTTCTGGTCCAAGAGGCCCAAAGGTTGAAGGAGGAAGTGGCCAAGAAGCCCCAGAAGATGCACCAAGTATGGAGTCTAAAACCCGAATTAACGGTTAAGGCCAAAGTCGAAGTGTTGAATAAGGATCAGCCTCCCCGAGTTGATTCTACGAAGGCTCCGCTACCCTGAGATGGTCTCCATCAAAGGAAGTCCGCTCCACCACCAACTCCACCATCGCGGACTCCACCCAAGTCGCCATCCACGTCAATTCCTGCTTCAGGTGATCCCGCCGGTTCATCCCAAAGCAAGAAGACGGTGTTAGAACGCCTCGGTCCCGTGCCTGATGATCGAGGTAAGGTTCCACTCAAGGAGCGCTTGGGCCCGTTGAGGAAGTCCCGGGTCACTCCCAACGCAGGGGGTCGTACCCACCTCGACCACAACAAGAAGGTCCATGCAGCTACCCGCACTGGGCTACGAGTCCAAGTTTAAGAGTTCGCTGAAGATTCACACTCGCGAAGGCGTACGTCACGGCGAGTGACCTTTGATGGCCCTAGAAGGGAAGCTCATCCTCAGAAGGAGACTTTCTCGTCTGATGACGAGAACGTTAGACCTAAGAAGTCGTGCCAACACATGATAGGTTGCTCCGGCATTCATGCTGATAAGTTGTACTATCGTGCTGGGGGTACGAATAGATCTCGAAAAAGAAGATCCCCGGAGAAAAACACGCGTTTCCCGTTCTCCAGATTGATCAAGACGGTGTTGTCCAAGTGCGATTGCAACAAGACGACTCCGAGCAAATTATCGGTCTTTGATAGGCTTGGCGCCAAGATACCTGAACCCAAATCAAGGCGTTTCCGCAGGGGAAGATTGACGCCTCAAGATGACGAGTTGCCAAGTGTCTCTATTAATATGACCAGCAAAGGGACGTCATCGCGTGGCATTCCCGCGACATCGCAACGGATGACTCCTGGCGTCCGACCATTAAGATGACGGCTGCCGACGCCGCTCCGCAGCCGCCCGCAACACGCTATCAAGTGACGGATGACCCCGCGAAGCACTCATGATTAGTGCAGAGCAAGTAGCCAAGATGCTCGAAGAGGCTTTGGCCAAGCAGAAGGAGAATTTCCAGCTTGAAATGCAGATGACCATGCAACAAATGAGAGAATTTCAGGACAAGCAAATCTTATCGTTGTTGAATCGCCGAGGCGAGTCAAGTCGTCGCAATCATGATAACCAAACAGATAGTGACGTAGATGGGGAGGAAGGCCGTAATGCCGATGATACCCCTAATGAACAGAACGCCAGTGACGATACCATCGTCCCTCCTCAAAATCACCGAAACAAAGATGTAGGTGAGAATGAGAAGATAAAAGATCTGGAGAGTAAAATCAATGATTATCACATTTTAATTACAAATTTATACCCTAATTACCTATTTTATATGAATAAATATCCTGCTAATAACTATTTTTATCTTAATTTGCAGGCTAATGGAGTATTATTGAATAATAGCCCAAATGAAGATTATTTCAAGCCCAAAAGATCTCTAATGAAGCCCAGAATGTCTAAATCCAAAGCCCACTGTTTGGGTCGAAAGTTGTTTCCATTTATAAAACTAGAGAAAATTACACTTTTGGTTCTCAGTTACAATGAAAATTAAATAACTCTCTCACAAACTCGAACAAAAGACGCTACAAGTGTAGATCTCCTGTTTTTATGGGACTTTGCATCTTAGGGCGTAATCCGTGGACCACCGAGTAGCGATCGCCGAATCGACGGGTTTAGTTGATGCTTCGCAAAGGAAACAAGAACTTCAAAGAAATATCTTAGCAAGGTAAGATATCTACTCTTCTCAAGAATAAGTCAAGGCTTAAACTCGAGGAATCTCCGCGGATCGTGGTTCTTGAACTCCTAAGCTTGATTTCGATTTTTCCTTTCGATGGCCGACCTCCCGCCCAAGTGGACGAGGAGGGTATTTATAGTCTTTGGGAAGCGTGCCCTCTTGAAACACAAGTGTCATAAGTGCGGGACACTTGCGGTTAAGCATGGCGGCTCGGCGCCTCAGCCAAAGCTACCGCTAGCGGCGGCGGTCTGGCTACCTGCTAGCGGCGGCGGTATGGTACCTGGCCCGACAAGCGAGGCAATATCGCCCTTCACCGCCAGAACGGTTTCGCTTTTAGGCATGATTAAATGCCCTAGAATTACGCCTAGTGGTATCTTCGCGATGTAACCGCCTATTAGCGTGTCGAGCGTCTCTGCGTTGATAAAGTCAAGTGGGCCCCACCGGCATTGATTTAGACCCTTCGAGCTCATTTTAAGTATTCGGGTGTCTCATATTTGGCGAGACACAAGTAAGTGTTCGCTAGTCGCGAGACACATCAAGGTGTCTCGCTTATGGCGAGACACAAGTAAGTGTTCGCTAGTCGCGAGACACATCAAAGTGTCTCGCTAGTGGCGAGACACAAGTAAGTGTTCGCTAGTCGCGAGACACATCAAAGTGTCTCGCTAGTGGCGAGGCACACATAAGTGTCTCGCGACCGAAGCAGACACAATCTTCCAGTATTGGGCTTCTTGAGATTTCGACGACGTTGTCCTTCGATCTTCTCATGATTTAGTCATACTTGAGGTTCTTCAAACAATTTTGATGCCTACAGATACCCTCCAAAGTTTTGGACTCCTCGTATTTTGTCGAGGGTCCGAATACTTTGATAAGATGCCTTGCTTCGCTCAACGCTGAACTTTGTAGAAGAGGCCCATGTTTTGCTTCAGCTTGAATCCTCGCTCCAACCACGACCATACTTTGGGATCAATAGTGTTGCATTTGTATTTGATTGATTGAAATGTCAAGTCGATTTTGGACTAATCATCTTCATCTTGAAAGTCACCACTTGGGTTATAATTGAAATGCCTTGAGAATCATTCGAGAAAAAGCTGCCTCGTTTTCTCAATATCGATTTCCGTGAAAGCTTCTATATGTAATATCCGAATTGTCCCACTTGAAGCGGCGGGGCAATCTGGAGAATCTCAAGAACACCGAATCAAACATCGCAAAGCGAGGCAAATGTTATTCAATAGGATTACAAGAGTCAAATCATTAAATCCGGGCGAAAAATTAAATAACTCTCACAAACTCGAACAAAGGCGCTACAAGTGTAGATCTCACGTTTTATGGGACTTTGCATCTTGGGGCACGTGTCAGTGGACCAAGTAGCGTCGTCGAATCGTGAGGTTTAGTTGATGCCATAAAGGAAACAAGAACTTCAGCAAATATCTTAGCAAGGTAAGATATCTACTCTTCTCAAGAATAAGTCAAGGCTTAAACTTCGAGGAATCTCGCGTGGATCGTGTTCTTGAACTCAGGAAGCTTGGATTTCGATTTTTCCTTTCGATGGCCGACCTCACGCCCAGTGGGCGTAGGAGGGTATTTATAGTCTTTGGGAAGCGTGCCCTCTTGAAACACAAGTGTCATAAGTGCGGGACACTTGCGGTTAGCTGGCTCCGAGCTGCTGTAACTACCTTAGCTGGCGGGCGCGTCTGGCTACCGCTAGCGGCGGCGGTATGAAACTACCTGTTGACAAGCGAGGCAATATCGTCCCCATTCTTTGTGCGGTTTCCACTTTTTAGGCATGATTAAATGCCCTAGAATTACGCCTAGTGGTATCTTGGCGATGTAACCGCCTATTAGCGTGTCGAGCGTCTCTGCGTTGATAAAGTCAAGTGGGCCCCACCGGCATTGATTTAGACCCTTCGAGCTCATTTTAAGTATTACGGGTGTCTCATATTTGGCGAGACACAAGTAAGTGTTCGCTAGTCGCGAGACACATCAAAGTGTCTCGCTAGTCGCGAGACACATCAAAGTGTCTCGCTAGCGGTGAGACACATCAAGGTGTCTCGCTTATGGCGAGACACAAGTAAGTGTCTCGCTAGTCGCGAGACACATCAAAGTGTCTCGCTAGTGGCGAGGCACACATAATGTCTCGCCGTAGCGAGACACAATCTTCCAATATTGGGCTTCTTGAGATTTCGACGACGTTGTCCTTCGATCTTCTCATGATTTAGTCATACTTGAGGTTCTTGACAATTTTTGATGCCTCTGATACCCCTCCAAAGTTTTGGACTCCTCGTATTTTGTCGAAGTGCGGAATACTGGATAAGATGCCTTACGTTCAGCGTTGAACTTTGTAGAAGAGGCCCATGTTTTGCTTCGGTTTCTTGAATCACTCCATGGGCGTCGTGACCATACTTTGGGATCAATAGCATTTGCATTTGTATTTGGATTGATTGAAATGTCGAAGTCGATTTTGGACTAATCATCTTCATCTTGAAAGTCACCACTTGGGTTATAATTGAAATGCCTTGAGAATCATTGGGAAAAAGCGTCGTCGGTTTTGAATATCAATTCCGGAAAGCTTCTATATGTAATATCTGGAATTGTCCCACTTGAAGCGGCGGGGCAATCTGAAGTGTCTCGCTAAAAGGACCGCCAGAATGCAATGCGAGCATGCTTGAGCTTCCTGAGGCGATGTAATGGCACATTTGCATTAGCAATGAGTTACAAAGTGCATTAAAATCACGGTAGGAGAAAGTGCTTGACCCCGGCAGGAAGAGTGAACCCGCTGTCTCAAGTTATTGCTTGTATGATAGATATAGGATTTTTGGCAAACCCTCAGCCATCAACGGATTTGATGAGCCTTTACCAACTACCGTTTGAGTTGGGCTAGCATGTAGATTATCTGAGTCCGTTCTACATGTTACGTTGTGCTAAAAGAGTGAATTCTCTTAGACTTTATGCTACGATATTGAATCGGCTCGGTCAATTATCACGGAATTGATTACGGCGTATGTGTTAGATGCGGACTTATCTCGATAAGGGGCGAGATAATATCCCTATGCATGAAGGCATAGTTTAGGTGTCATTAGGTAATGACATCTATGCTACGATATTGAATAATGAGGCTTGATCAATTATCACGGAATTGATTACGGTGGCGTGTGTTAGGCGGACTTATCTCGATAAGGGGCAGAGATAACATCCCATGCATGAAAGCATAGTTTAGGTGTCATTAGGTAATGACATCTATGCTACGATTTTGAATCGTGAAGCGATCAATTATCACGGAATTGATTACGGTGGCGTGTGTTAGGCGGACTTATCTCGATAAGGGGCAGAGATAACATCCCTATGCATGAAAGCATAGTTTAGGTGTCATTAGGTAATGACATCTATGCTACGATTTTGAATCGTGAGGCTTGTCGGTTATCACGGAATTGATTACCGGCGTGTGTTAGGCGACTTATCTCGATAAGGGCGGAGATAACATCCTATGCATGAAAGCATAGTTTAGGTGTCATTAGGTAATGACATCTATGCTCACGATTTTGAATCGTAGACTTGTGGAATTGTATTTTCTCTTGGGGCTAAAACGAACCCGTTGTGTCTTCTCTTGGGTAGCGAACCTGTTGTGTTTTCTCTTGGGGTAGCGAACCTGTTCTGGATTAGACCTCTCATTCATAAAAGGAATCGAGAGGGAATTTTGACCGTGGTCCTAACTGTAGGAAGGTTTGACCAAGGGAGTGAAAATTAAAAATGATCCTAAGCGTAGGAAGGTTTGATCGATAGGAGTTTTGAGACAATCCTAACCGCTTGAAGGTTTGATCGCCAACTGAAGTGGACCTCTCGCTCATGGAAAGAATCGAGAGGAATTTTGACCGTGGTCCTAACTGTAGGAAGGTTTGACCAAGTGGGAGTGAAAATTAAAAATGATCCTAATCAGAGGAAGGTTTGATCGATAGAGTTTTGAGACAATCCTAACCGCTTCAAGGTTTGATCGCCAACTGAAGTGGACCTCGCTCATAGAAGGAATCGAGAGAAGATATTGGCCGTGGTCCTAACTGTAAGAAGGTTTGACCAGATAGGAGTTTTGAGACAATCCTAACCGTCGGAAGTTTTGATTGCTCAACTGAAGTGGACCTCTCGCTCATGGAAAGAATCGAGAGGATTTTGGCCGTGGTCCTAATCAGAGGAAGGTTTGACCAGATAGGAATTTTTGAGACAATCCTAATTGTAGGAAGGTTTGATTGCTCAATGTCTAAGGACCTCTCGCTCATGGATTATCCACCCCAGCCTTCTTCGCAAAATTGGGCCGGAGTGAGTAAGAAGGAAGAGCAGCTTTAACCTCTTATATTCATCTGAGGAAAGGGAGCATTATACTCAGATACCGCCGGAGTACGAGGGAGCAGCTTTATACTGTGATACCGCTCTGAGTACGTGAGGGAGCAGCTTATACTGTGATACCTGCTCTGAGTCAAGTTTGATTCGTATTATTTCAAGCTAAGACACTTCAACTAAGGCTTGATGATGGCCTTGAGAGCTAAGCAATCCTTTGTAGGATGGAGGATCCTCCGTGGTACGCATACATTTAGGGTCCGGTTTTGTTAGCCTCTTGATTTATAATTGAGGCAACTTGATTTTGTTGTTATCAAGGAGGTGTTTGAAGATGATTGGAACTTCTTCGCCCTTGAAAGAGTACGCCCCGTGGAATTTCGATTTAGAAGCTTTTGACGCTGTCGTTGTTAGCGACGCTTGACTAAAAAGCCACAGATGCCTTTCCTCTATTACGAGGAAAATTTACTCGAGGGGTCACCGTCATTTCACTTCTTTCTTCCTTCCTTCCGAGGAAGCCTATTTGTTCTCCTCGTATTTTTAGGTCTTTCCACATAGTTGGTGGGACGCACCCCCATGACTTCCAAAGAATTCTATAGAAAGATTGTTGTGGCAAGTCTTCAATATGAACTCTTCAGTAATTGGATCCCTGCAATTCATAGCTTTATTGTGGAATCGCTTAACGAAGGTGTCGATTGTCTCCCCACCTTTCTCGCTGCCTAGGAGAGTTCCAATTGAGACTTCGTGTCGCCATCGAAGAAGTTGCCGAGAAAAGAATTTTCCATGTCCTCCCAGCAGCTAATACTCCTACTTTGAGTCTTCGATACCAATCGGAAGGTCCCAAGAGTACCGATTTAATGACCAACCATCGAGGCTCGCTTCCGAGATTACCCCCAAATGTGATTTGAAGTAAATCGTGTTGTGAAGGTGACCTCTCCCGCCAAATGGCTGAAGTTGATCAAATTGAATTTCGGCGTAGTAAGGGATTGAATCCCATTCTCTAGAATATGGACACGGATACCAAACCGTTTGACTTCCTCAAGGACATCAAAGCATTGATTTTATCTTCAAGCTCTTTCATCCTTTTCATCATCCTCCCCTTGTTTTGGATTATTTCCAATAGGAAGAATTGATCATTTCCACCTTGAGCACCGATGCCTTTCTTTGAGGTTGATCAGAATGTGTTCAACCCGAATCATCTTTTCGATATTATGGTGGGTAACTCCACCTTGTCGACCGTTTCAGTCGTTGATCGACCCGTGTTGTGCAACCGCTTAGGTTTGCAACTCCCATCTCGCTGCATGGCTAGCTCCATCTGCTCTCATTTAAGCTCTCTCTTTGCTTGGCTAAGACTTCTTGTAACATGTGAGCCAGACATGGAGTAATGGTAAAGCTTCTGGGATGACAACCAACACTTGACATTGTGTCATCGTTATCGCCGAATTGATGTCGAACTTCGCCATCGATGACTCTCCTCATGCATCCTTCTATAGTCGATGTTGGGCAGCTCGCAATTGTAACCGAGACATCTGCTGGGAAACTCGGGTGCTGACTTTTCCTGCAGGAGTGAAATCAGGATCTGCATCCGTCGCCGGTCCTTTTCCTTTGTTCACCATATTAATGGTCACTTCGGGAAACTCATCAATTTGGATGGATGATCTCCTTCTTCTTCGATGTCGTCTTGACTGTGGCTTCAGATTTTCCGTTGCTGACAGGGAAAGCCGTTCGAATACTGAAGCTCTTTGTGGGTGAGCGTTCGACTCAGAACAGGCACATCCTGATAACAGCGTCTTAATCAATTTTGCACACGAGCAAGAACAATCTATTTCGTCGATCGTCCTCTTTCGTGTGTTGCCACTCCTAGCCTGATGATATGGTTGGTGTGGGTTATTACAAATTGCACTTCCACCCCCAAGTGTAACGTTGTCTCCACTGGAGGACACGCCTCTTTGGGGACGCCGCCATTTGATTTGAGAGACAACTTCCATCGCTTGGCGTCGTCATCTGAAGTTGCTTCTGTATGAATCACAAGGGTTTGGTCATCTCTCGTGATTTTGCGAGTCACTTGCCTCAACTTATTCTTCTCAGCAGACTCGTGGACCCCTTGTGGGATGCTCAAACGAGATGCAATTGGAATTCTAGAGACCTGAGATATTTTAGCTTGTTCAGGACTCTTCTGGACTGGATAATCCAAGCGTTTCTTCACTGGTACTTTGCCTTTGTTTCCTGGCTGTGGACCAAGACGACTAAACACTGAAGTTGTCGGATTTCCAGACTTAAAGGTTGATACCTCATCCGGAGAAGTGGAAGAAAGGGGCGGAAAAGCCCATCTTTGTCAATGTGATGAGGATCGCGCTTTTGGCGAGGCAGCGGCTGTTCGCTGGCGCGAGATTAAGTTACACGCCTCGCCGTTGGCGAGGCAGCTTAGGTCGTCTCGCTATGCGAGGCAGCTCAGCCGCTCTGGCCGAAGATCGCTGTCGGGCGCACTCTTGAGCCGATGTCGACTTCGACCCAAACTTTGTGATTTTGAGTCGCTTGTCGGGTTGCTTTTGACTCTTGCGCTTTGCGAACAACAAAGACGCGCTCGAAAGCAAAGCGCACGGCGCTTTTGAGCTGGCCTTCTTTGTCAATCGGGTCCTTTTAACGAACCCATTCTTCCTGGGAGGAGGCCGACGGATTGAGAGATTGCGCTTGTTGATGCCTTGGCTAACCGACGGGCCATCTTTTGACGCCGCCTTTGGCGAAGCTCTTCGCCGATCGCTTGAGATCTTGTTGAGAGGGGAATCGCCTGCCGCAGTTTAACGAGAATCGCTAGCGATTACAACAGTAACTAACTTCCTCTTAGGGGATGAGATCCTCCAATGTTTGCGGGTGAGGAGGACTTCGATGAGGAAGAGGAGATATTCTTCAATTTGGCTTGATCGAAGAAGTAATCTATTCCATCAACCATGAGGTCGGCTTCGACGAAGGTCGCGACAACGCATCTCGGCTCGAGACCGCTGGCTCCCACCGTGGTCGCCATCGCGGTTTAAAGTTGTTTCCATTTGTAAAACTAGAGAAAATTACACTTTTGGTTCTCGCCATAAATGAAAATTAAATAACTCTCACAAACTTGAACAAAAGACGCTACAAGTGTAGATCTCCTATTTTTGTGGGACTTTGCCCGTGTCGGGACGCCAGAATCCGTGGACCACCGAGTAGCGATCGTCGAATCGACGGTTTAGTTGATGCTTCGCAAAGGAAACAAGAACTTCAAAGAAATATCTTAGCAAGGTAAGATATCTACTCTTCTCAAGAATAAGTCAAGGCTTAAACTCGAGGAATCTTCGCGGATCGTGTTCTTGAACCCGAAGCTTGGATTTCGATTTTTCCTTCGATGGCCGCACCTCCGCCCAAGTGGACGAGGGTATTTATAGTCTTTGGAAACGCCCTCTTCGTAAACACAAGTGTCATAAGTGCAGACACTTTAAGCTAGCGCGTGCTCGAAAGCCGCTTCAAGCCGCTAACCGGCGAGGTAAGCAGGTGCCGCTTAGCTGCAGGCAAGATGGGTCACCGCCGACAAGCGAGGCAATATCGCCCCTTCACCGCAGAACGGTTTCCTCGCTAGGCATGATTAAATGTTCTAGAATTACGCCTAGTGGGCGATCTTCGCCGTAACCGCCATTAACGGTTCAACGCCTCTCTGCTGATAAAGTCAAGTGGGCCCCACCAAAGATTGATTTAGACCCTTCGAGAGCTCATTTTAAGTATTCGTGTCTCGTATTTGGCGAGACACAAGTAAGTGTTCGCTAGTCGCAGACACATCAAGGTGTCTCGCTTATGGCGCAGACACACAAGTGTCTCCGCCAATGAGACATCAAGGTGTCTCGCCAGGCGTAGGCACACACGAAGTGTCTCGCCGCAGCGAGACACATCAAAGTGTCTCGCTAGTTAGGTGACATAAGTGTCTCGCGACAGAAGCGAGACACAATCTTCTCATATTGGGCTTCTTGAGATTTCGACGATGTTGTCCTTCGATCTTCTCATGATTTAGTCATACTTGAGGTTCTTCAGCAATTTTTGATGCCTACACCCACGACTAAGTTTAGAAGCAAAATCTCAACACACATCACTTTCTTGGTCAGAATTATTAATAACTTGGCTTACAATTGAGAATCAAATCAAATATGGAAAAAATAAAGTCAAATTCGTGCTCAGGATGGTCAACCGCAAAGAAAAGACGATATCTCTCAATCCGGGAAGCAGAATTCAATATATTATATATGAAAATCGCCTATCTCAACGAGACGGAGCTATCCAAATTACCAGATTCTCAAAATTGCATTAGCAACAGCGGGTTATGACAGAAATCCGAATTTAAGTGATGTATATTTAATTATTTGAAGGCCAAGTTAAATTCTAAGAAGCCCAAGAGCATTTAAGAGAAGCCCAAGAGTCTTAAAGGAATTAAATACAAAAGAAATAAAGCCCACAAAGCCCATCTCTCAAGGATTAAATCAATGGTCTAGATTATTTGGAGAGATCCTATGGCTATGAGGGTTGTTTAGGGGCTAACCTAAATCCTATGGTTGTGAGTGTTACTTGGGGGCCAAGGCAAATCCAAAGGTTGTGAGAAATTCTTGTTATCTATAAATAGAGGGGTAGAGTGAGGGCTTGAGATTGTGAAATATTTTGTAAAAACTCCATTTGGAGAGGAGGGTTACTCTTAATTGAGAAGACCTTCCAAAAATTATAACTTTTGTTACACAATAAATGAAATTTTTCACCCCTTCAATTTCCTTTCTCTTCTTCTAATCCAAGGACCAAAAGGATCAGGAGTTGTTGGTTTTCCTTTTATTTCTTTTTCATTTTCTTTCTTGTTCATTTTATTGCTTTGTAGCTTAGATTTACTTTTATGCAATTTACTTTCATGCAATGTATTTAATTCTTGTATTTACTTTCTAGAATAGATTTTTCTTTTCTTTAATTCACCTTGAGGCTAGAACCCTCTAGGGAATTACCCTTTTCTAAGTGTGGAGCTAATATTTGTGGGATCCCTAGAGATTGTTTGAAACTAGCTAACAAATCCAACTCATTCTTGTGAGATTGAGATAAGCTAAGTGGATCTACTCTAGATTTCTCATATCTTTAATTAATCCTCCATACTTTACCTTCTTTATTTTCCTCTTATCCTTGCTTTTCATTTGTTTGTTATTTTCTTTTATTCTTGATTCTTGATTTCATTGATTTTTACTTCTCTCTCAATCTCATATTCCTCCATGTGCATATAATCTCAAACCTAGTTTTGTTATTATGTGCATATAACCTAACCACATTCTCAACTTTATTTTCTCCTCTTTTGCACATAATCCACATCCACTCTCTTATCTCTCACAAACCACTTTCACCATTTTCTCACTTTCATTTTATTTGAATAACTCCTAATTGTCGCGCGCATAATTTGAGAACCAAAATTTGAACAAAACTCTTCCTACTTCTTCGCTCCTCGATCGATAATCTTATATACTATAACTTGATCAAGGTTGTATACTTGCAACTTAGGAGGTAATCATTTATTTCCCATCAAGTTTTTGGCGCCGTGGAAATGAAACTGAAACGAAAGCAAATACCGAAATTTTTTAGAAGCTCTCCTTTCTCAACCGCCGCCCAATTCCCGGTCTTGGCGAACCGACATGCTAGCGCCACGCCGTGATGAAATGAGCGTGACGAGATGCCCAAGTCGACGAAGTCGACGGCGACAAAGCAAGCCGATTGAGCTCCGAAAGTTGATCGGATACGGACTCAAACACAACGGCGACATTACTAGAGGAAAACTAAGCCCTGAAGACCAAGAAAGTCGACGGAAAACGACGCAAAACGGCGAAAACGACGGAAAACAAGATCTCGCCAACTTGGTCGATGCTCGCCAGTGGCCGAGGTGGCTTGGCCAACACGGCCGAGCCACCTCGCCATGGCCGAGCCACTTTGGTGGCCCGACACCCCCCCTATTCTATAAATAAGGGGTCTTCCTCAGTTTTGGGGGGCGGTTACGACGGGAATTTTTGCTGATTTTGGAGGCTTGGACTTCAGCAGGATTTTGGGATTTTCTCAAGAATTCTCATGAGATCTACGGTCGTTGTTGCAACGCTCCAAGCACCGCGATCACAAGTTCGGCTCCACGCCGATATTCAATCGCGAGGTGCTAACTCGGTCGGCTACGATCGTCACAGGATTTCTCCTAGTAGATCTCACCGCTCGGCGATCCTCTCCTTCGTGAGTGTGATCCCCGGCGCATCCTCTCCTTCGTGAGTGTGATCCTCAGCGCTTCGCTTCTTCGTGAAACGAGCCCCTTCACGCTCAGAGTTCCGTAACCCTGTTTCCACTCGATCGAATTGCGCGTGGTCCACGGACGAATAAAAGTCCGACGCGGTGAAGAACCCACACAAGCGAGGATCCGTATAATAGAGATCCGGCGTTTGTTCGAGAAAAAGTTATAATTTTCGCTTTTCATTGTACTTTAAAATAAAAGGCATTTTTTGAATTTTATTGTAGGCCAACGGCCGTAAACTAATTCAAAGAACAATGAATAACAAAACGACTTTCCCCGTGAACAGTAACACTCACAACCATAGGATTTAGGTTAGCCCCTAAACAACCCTCATAGCCATAGGATCTCTCCAAATAATCTAGACCATTGATTTAATCCTTGAGAGATGGGCTTTGTGGGCTTTATTTCTTTTGTATTTAATTCCTTTAAGACTCTTGGGCTTCTCTTAAATGCTCTTGGGCTTCTTAGAATTTAACTTGGCCTTCAAATAATTAAATATACATCACTTAAATTCGGATTTCTGTCATAACCCACTGCTGCTAATGGAATTTTGAGAATCTGGTAATTTGGATAGCTCCGTCTCGTCGAGATAGGCGATTTTCATATATAATATGTTGAATTCTGCTTCCCGGATTGAGAGATATCGCTTTTCTTTAAGGTTGACCATCCCGAGCACGAATTTGACTTTATTTTTCCATATTTGATTTGATTCTCAATTGTAAGCCAAGTTATTAATAATTCACCAAGAAAGTGATGTGTGTTGAGATTTTGCTTCTAAACTTAGTCGTGGGCTTTGGATTTAGACATTCTGGGCTTCATTAGAGATCTTTTGGGCTTGAAATAATCTTCATTTGGGCTCTTATTCAATAATACTCCATTAGCCTGCAAATTAAGATAAAAATAGTTATTAGCAGGATATTTATTCATATAAAATAGGTAATTAGGGTATAAATTTGTAATTAAAATATGATAATCAAATACCCCCACACCTAAACTTTTGCAAGTCCTCTGGCAAAGAAAATAAAAAGAAAACCTAACTCACTTTCGCAGGAATCGCGGTTGTATTTAGCACATACAACAAGCCTTTAAACCCCTAGGTTACCCTAGTGGACGAGTTGTAGTCTCGTGAGGGTTTGCAGTGAATATACCCACAAAATTCAGTCAACTTGCCAATTTAAAGAAGTTAATAAAATAATTAATTCATTTGATATCTTCAAACATTCCAATTGAAGTTGGTTAATACTCAAGAAAACGTTTTTATCATAACTCCAATGTAATTTTTAAGAAAATCCTTTCATTATAGTTATACAAAACCAAGTTTAACTCAAAAATTTAATTTGAAAGTTTTGAAAAGAACATGCTAACTCTTTGTTTTAAACAAACTTCAAGTCTTTAAATCCATTTAATTTTTCAAGAACATATACAAATATAACTATATATAAAAACATGATTAGTATGACAATTTTTTAACTCTTTATTCCTTGGTGGTTTTGTTATTTTTAATCGGCTTTCTAAGTGACCATTTAGCGAGTTTTGGGCCAATGAATCCCAACCCAATTGGGTTTAGGTCATTAAGCATAGAAATACCTCTGCTTAATTACTCACCAACTTAGGCTTAGTAAAATAGAACCACCAATGATTTTAAGAGAAATTTTTCTTCTTTTATTAAGTTAGTATAATATATATATATGTGTATATGTATATATATTCTGAACAATATTTGGATCAAGACAACTTGAAAAATTATTTTCAACTCTAAGTTAGGCATGCAAAAATTCCATTACTTTAATTAAAAATCTAAGTTAAAACTTAAGTAAAGTATACTACTTGAAAATCATTTCTTAAGAAATTTATTTGGAGTTATCATAAAAGGTAAACTTGAGTATAGAACTAACTAAGGATTAGAAGACTTAAATTCTATCAAATAGATCAATTATTAATCAACTCTATTAAGTTGGCAAGTGATTTTTTTTTATGAAAAGAGGGAAAAATGACATAAAAAGAAAAAATTGGTAAGAAAAAGAGAAAAAATGACTAAGATAAAGAGCAAAAATGACTAATTCCCACCCCCACACCTAAATTTTGCATTGTCCTCAATGCAAATTCTATTATGCACAAAGTAAAACAGATAAGAATGGAAGCACTTACATTTGTTCTACGACTCGAACAATGATAAAATTTCAGAATTACCTTTGGTATGAGAAGGTGAAGTCAAAATTTTATTTTCTTTTTTGAAAAGAACAAGAAACTCTCACATGAGAGAAGAATAAATTCTATTTATTATTATTGTGGGACAAAAATAAAAATGTAGAATAAAAGATAAAACATGAGAAGCTCACATTCTACATTAAATCCTCCCTTATCTTTGAAATTTACCCCGAAATTTAAAGAATTTTAAGATGATATAATCAATGAAGTTCTCAAATTCTAAAAATTTCAAGGTTTTCAATGTGTTTTGCAAAGAAATTAAGGTAGGTCTTATTGGTGTTATGCATTTTAAACTTAGATTTTGATTAATGAAAATTTGACATTTTGGTTGCTCTTTCAAAATCTAAGCTCATCAAAAGAGTTCTTCAATGTTGCATTCAAGAGGCATGTATTCAACACGCTTCCTCATTTTGAAAAATCATATCCGAATTTTTAAGATTTCCAGCCTCATGAAAGATTTCCTCAAAACTAATGTCGATTCATTCTCTACTTAAACTTTCTTGGATGTAATTGATTTCGAAGGTCGATTATCAATATTATTTCCTCGATTGAAAATATTAAGTTCAGCAGTCAGATTCCCAAAAGATGACTCATGTGACCAGTTCTACAGCTTGATGAGAGCATTAGAAGTGGCTAAGAACGGTCTTCCTAAGATCACTGTATCTGTCCTTTGGGATTGGAAACGGGTTGTGTTTCCAGACTACTTAAATCAACAGAAAATGAAGTTCCAACCTTTATCAATACATCTCTATTTCACCCATAGGGACCTTAACATCTATCGCCTAACAAGTGTGCATCTAGTTGGCTTGAGTTCCCTCACACCTAGTTGTTGGTAGATCGAATATGGAAGCAAGTTGACACGGCCCCTAAGTCTAAAAGCCTTTATCGATACGAGTATTACCAATGATACATGGGATGGTAGGACAACTGGATCCTTATGTTTCAATGGTACGACTTTGAGAGGACTTCACCGATATTGGAGAAAGACTTTCTTTGAAACATTTATTTGCCTCTTTTGGTACATAATTCCTTTAAAAATTTGGCATAAGAAGGAATTTGTTCAATGACATCTAAAGAGGAATGTTGACCTTAACCGCTTGAAAGTCTCTAGAATTTTCTCCTCCTCGAGGAGTGCTTCCTAGGCCCGAGTCTATCCTGCAAGGAGCAACCGGTTTAAATTGATCAAAATTAGACTCCGCCTGTCCAGGGTCAAAGGGTGTGATTTTTGAGTAGAGATATCGGAGAGAGAATTTATTCTGGTTCAAGGATTTCATTTAGAGGCATTCTAACTCCGATCGACTGCTTCATTCGATCGAGTGAATGGATTGCATTCACTTCACTTGGTAGGTTGAACTTGATCCCTGTCCTTCGGGTTGGGCACCTGCTGACTCGAAAGTTCCCTTTCTCTCTCACTCATGGCATTAGCTAGTTGACCAAGTTGAGTTTCTAACCTAGCTATGGCTTGAGTGTTGGAAGTGAGGATTTGCCCTGCTGATTGCATGAAGGAATTCAACGGTTTGATGTTTGAGTCAATAAGTTCGTGGTCCGTAGAGGTTTTAATCAAAGTTTCTAGACCTTTTCCAACATTAAGACGTTTATCATGATCGCAATTTGAGGTGTGTGATTTGCAAATTGGTGATGAGGAGACTGATTTTGAAATGACAGATTTGGTTGTTGAAAATTGAGAGGCTGTATTGCCCTAGAGAATTGTTGGGTTGAAGAGGAGTGAAATTTTAATTTCCGGAGTAGTTTCCCTGGTTCCATGCAAAATTTGGATGATTTCTCCAACCTGGATTGTAGGTTGGAGAAAATGGATCATTCATCGGACGCTGAAATGTAGCGTTTATCTGACCTAGTGGCTGACCGGATCCTAAAAGAGGACATTCCTCCGAAACATGAGATGGAGACAGACAGTTATGACAACCTGAGGCAGAAACTTGGTTGATTGGAGCTGGAGCTCGTTCTTTGACTTCTAAAGCTTCTAACCTACGCATGATTGTAGCCATCTTTGCTTCAGAGGCTATGTTCGTTTCTAAGGACAGACCACTGGTTTTGAGTTGGGAAACTGATGAAACACGGTCATCACAATGTTCCCACCGCATGGTTTTCTGATAAACTCTCTAAAAGTCCCAAGCTTCATCGGCATTTTTCTTCATGAAATCCCTTGACACATTGACTCTAAGGAAGTTTTGAAGAATAATCCAATCCTTCATAAATGATTTGGCATAATCGCCACTTTTCAAGACTATGGTGAGGACATGGATAAGAAGATCTTTGAATTTGTCAAAATACTTCCAAAAGGTTCTCCGGGACAATTTTAAAATTTTGAATCTTGTTTCTAAGCTTGACCGCTTTGTGGATAGGAAAGAATTTTTGGAAAAACTTTTACAAATTCACCCCAAGTTGAGATGGAATGTGGACAAGCTATCTGACCATTTTTGGCTTTGTCCTTAAGGGCAAATGGAATAAATCGAGTTTGATCGCATCTTCGGTTAAGTCCCTCATCTTGATCATGAGGCAAACTTCTTCAAATTCGGAGATGAAAATGTAAGCGCCTTCGGTTTCTACTCCTAGGAATTTGGGAAGCATGTTAATAAAATGCGGTCTAAGTTCGAAATTTGCTCCATTAACCTCGGGGAGTTTTATGCAAGAGGGGATTGCATTTCTAGTGGGGTAACAAACATCTTGAAGAACAGGTGGGTTGGTATTGGCCATTTCGTTTGGTTCAAGAGATGGATCAAAACGAATTAAACGATTGGTATTATCCCTAACCCAAGTTTGCATACACCAAAATCAATTTTTTTTTTTGTGAAAAAGGACAAGAGAAAAAGTTACGAAGATAATGAGAAAGAAAAATAAGGAAAAACTAACTAAAAACAAATCAAGGCAATCACTTTTCAATCACCCTAACTCTAGGGTTAAGCCTAAACTTGACTTAGACCAGCTCCTAACCAAAAATTCCCTTAATGAAAAGATCAAAGTTTACTTGGGTAATTAGCCAGGTAAGGATAGTACTAGAGGGAGATCAAAGATCAATTAAGACCTCTTTCCTTGCGGAGCGCCTTACGCAACCTCTAAACCTTGCCTTAGACACCAATTAATCCAAATAAATTTGGACCGGTTCACTTAAGAAATTATTGTTCATTAATGAGCTTGAATCCTTAGGGGCCAACGTCTAATCAGTTTTAAGAGGCTTGTGTATGTGTAGTGAGGAATTAGTGATTTTTGGGCTAAGGAAAGGGTGATGAAATCCCTCACCTTATCTTGATTAGGGGGTTTTGACCTTAAGATATTTTCAAATGTGTGCCAAATCAAGATGCTCAAATCACTTGGTGAATTCCTACTATTATATGAAATGCAACCCTATGAATTAAAAGCAACTAAAAAGGATGCAAAAATAAAAATCTTTTTATTTTTTATTATGGTCGACAATCAAAGAAATGAAGTTTATTAGGGTCGACAAAGGTAAAATCTTTTTTTTATTTTTATTTTTATTTTTATTTTTCCTAATTGTCTCTAATGTGAATGAACTATCTAAATGGTGGAATTGAGAATACTAGAAAGAAGAGTTATCCACGCAATCGCTATCCAAAGCCTCGTTGGAGGCAAATCTTCAATCTTGAATCATCAACTCTTGATCTTCAAGCTTCAAGTTCCTACACAAAAGAAAACACACAAAATAAGGAACCAAAGTTAATCAAAATCCTACTTATGCACCGTTCCCCGGCAACGGCGCCAAAAACTTGATGGGAAATAAATGATTACCTCGTAAGTTGCAAGTATACAACCTTGATCAAGTTATAGTATATAAGATTATCGATCCCACGAGGAACGGGAAGTAGGAAGAGTTTTGTTCAAATTTTGGTTCTCAAATTATGCGCGCGACAATTAGGAGTTATTCAAATAAAATGAAAGTGAGAAAATGGTGAAAGTGGTTTGTGAGAGATAAGAGAGTGGATGTGGATTATGTGCAAAAGAGGAGAAAATAAAGTTGAGAATGTGGTTGTGGTTATATGCACATAATAACAAAACTAGGTTTGAGATTATATGCACATGGAGGGAATATGAGATTGAGAGAGAAGTAAAAATCAATGAAATCAAGAATCAAGAATAAAAGAAAATAACAAACAAATGAAAAGCAAGGATAAGAGGAAAATAAAGAAGGTAAAGTATGGAGGATTAATTAAAGATATGAGGAATCTAGAGTAGATCCACTTAGCTTATCTCAATCTCACAAGAATGAGTTGGATTTGTTAGCTAGTTTCAAACAATCTCTAGGGATCCCACAAATATTAGCTCCACACTTAGAAAGGGTAATTCCCTAGAGGGTTCTAGCCTCAAGGTGAATTAAAGAAAAGAAAAATCTATTCTAGAAAGTAAATACAAGAATTAAATACATTGCATGAAAGTAAATTGCATGAAATTAAATTGCATGAAAGTAAATCTAAGCTACAAAGCAATAAAATGAACAAGAAAGAAAATGAAAAAGAAATAAAAGGAAAACCAACAACTCCTGATCTTAATCTAATCCTCCTTTTGGTCCTTGGATTAGAAGAAGAGAAAGGAAATTGAAGGGGTGAAAAATTTCATTTATTATGTAACAAAAGTTACAATTTTTGGAAGGTCTTCTCAATTAAGAGTAACCCTTCTCTCCAAATGGAGTTTTTATAAAATATTTCACAATCTCAAGCCCTCACTCTACCCCTCTATTTATAGATAACAAGAATCTCTCACAACCTTTGGATTTGCCTTGGCCCCCAAGTAACACTCACAACCATAGGATTTAGGTTAGCCCCTAAACAACCCTCATAGCCATAGGATCTCTCCAAATAATCTAGACCATTGATTTAATCCTTGAGAGATGGGCTTTGTGGGCTTTATTTCTTTTGTATTTAATTCCTTTAAGACTCTTGGGTTTCTCTTAAATGCTCTTGGGCTTCTTAGAATTTAACTTGGCCTTCAAATAATTAAATATACATCACTTAAATTCAGATTTCTGTCATAACCCGCTGCTATTAATGGAATTTTGAGAATCTGGTAATTTGGATATCTCCGTCTCATCGAGATAGGCGATTTTCATATATAATATGTTGAATTCTGCTTCCCGGATTGAGAGATATCGCCTTTTCTTTGCGGTTGACCATCCTGAGCACGAATTTGACTTTATTTTTTCCATATTTGATTTGATTCTCAATTGTAAGCCAAGTTATTAATAATTCTGACCAAGAAAGTGATGTGTGTTGAGATTTTGCTTCTAAACTTAGTCGTGGGCTTTGGATTTAGACATTCTGGGCTTCATTAGAGATCTTTTGGGCTTGAAATAATCTTCATTTGGGCTCTTATTCAATAATACTCCATTAGCCTGCAAATTAAGATAAAAATAGTTATTAGCAGGATATTTATTCATATAAAATAGGTAATTAGGGTATAAATTTGTAATTAAAATGTGATAATCAATCAACACTCTTATTTTCGCTCAAGAGGTGAAGAAGACGGGCATACCGTGTCCATATCCGAGGGAATGGGAATCAATCCCGTATCCAGGAAAGTTCAACCTAATTAACTTTACGCCTTTTGATGGGAAGGGATCCCCTACTCAGCACCTTATCTACTTCAAGTCTCACTTGGGAGTTATTTCCGGTAACGAACCCCTGATGGTTCGGTCATTCGATGGCACCCTTCGTGGAGCTGCCTTCGATTGGTACCGCCGTCTCAAACCTAGAAGCATTAACGGTTGGGATGACATGGAGTCCAGGTTCCTCGCGTTCCAGCGAAGAAAAGAAAAATCTATTCTAGAAAGTAAATACAAGAATTAAATACATTGCATGAAAGTAAATTGCATGAAATTAAATTGCATGAAAGTAAATCTAAGCTACAAAGCAATAAAATGAACAAGAAAGAAAATGAAAAAGAAATAAAAGGAAAACCAACAACTCCTCGATCTTAATCTAATCCTCCTTTGGTCCTTGGATTAGAAGAAGAGAAAGGAAATTGAAGGGTGAAAATTTCATTTATTATGTAACAAAAGTTACAATTTTGGAAGGTCTTCTCAATTAAGAGTAACCCTTCTCTCCAAATGGAGTTTTTATAAAATATTTCACAATCTCAAGCCCTCACTCTACCCCTCTATTTATAGATAACAAGAATCTCTCACAACCTTTGGATTTGCCTTGGCCCCCAAGTAACACTCACAACCATAGGATTTAGGTTAGTTCTAAACAACCCTCATAGCCATAGGATCTCTCCAAATAATCTAGACCATTGATTTAATCCTTGAGAGATGGGCTTTGTGGGCTTTATTTCTTTTGTATTTAATTCCTTTAAGACTCTTGGGTTTCTCTTAAATGCTCTTGGGCTTCTTAGAATTTAACTTGGCCTTCAAATAATTAAATATACATCACTTAAATTCAGATTTCTGTCATAACCCGCTGCTATTAATGGAATTTTGAGAATCTGGTAATTTGGATATCTCCGCCTCATCGAGATAGGCGATTTTCATATATAATATGTTGAATTCTCGCCTTGATTGAGAGATATCGCTTTTCTTTGCGGTTGACCATCCCGAGCACGAATTTGACTTTATTTTTTCCATATTTGATTTGATTCTCAATTGTGCTGTTATTAATAATTCGACCAAGAAAGTGATGTGTGTTGAGATTTTGCTTCTAAACTTAGTCGGGCTTTGGATTTAGACATTCGGGCTTCATTAGAGATCTTTTGGGCTTGAAATAATCTTCATTTGGGCTCTTATTCAATAATACTCCATTAGCCCGCAAATTAAGATAAAAATAGTTATTAGCAGGATATTTATTCATATAAAATAGGTAATTAGGGTATAAATTTGTAATTAAAATGTGATAATCAATCAACACTCTTATTTTCGCTCAAGAGGTGAAGAAGACGGGCATACCGTGTCCATATCCGAGGGAATGGGAATCAATCCCGTATCCAGGAAAGTTCAACCTAATTAACTTTACGCCTTTTGATGGGAAGGGATCCCCTACTCAAAGACCTTATCTACTTCAAGTCTCACTTGGGAGTTATTTCCGAATCTAACCCCGATGGTTCGGTCATTCGATGGCACCCTTCGTGGAGCTGCCTTCGATTGGTACCGCCGTCTCAAACCTAGAAGCATTAACGGTTGGGATGACATGGAGTCCAGGTTCCTCGCCAACTTCTTCGACGACGACACCGAAATATCTATCAGGTCGCTTTTGGATGAGAAATAAAAAAATAGAGAAACGGTGGATAACTTCATCAAGAGGTTTAGAAATAAGGCAATGAATTATCGGGACCCCATAACTGAGGAGTTCATCCTCCAAACGTGCCACAACAACTTGTCATTGGATGTGTTGGAAGCAATGGGAACAGCACCGTCCAAGACTTGGAAGGATTTGAAGGTACGCGGGGAGCAAGCCGAGCGATTCCTGAAAAGGAAGAAGGCGAAAGAGGTCAGCCAACGGCGAACGCAAGTAAGCAAAACTTCGTCCCACGCGGCAGAGGGAAGGCGCCAGCGAAAATAGTTGATGCAAATCAAACGTTCCAGCTGCAGCCCCAACAACAGCCGCAACAACAAGCACCACAGCAGTCACGACCCCAATGGCAACAACGATCGCAGAATCAGAAGTCGTCGGAGCCAAGGTTCCCCAAGGTTTACTCCTTCAAGGATGATGAAGTTCCCGGTATTTTCAAATACCTTCTGGAGAACAACAAAATTCAGTTGCCGCCGATTGTAAACCAAGAGGAGGCAAAGAAGGTTACGGACCCGAAGTACTGCGCCTACCACAGAGCGGTGCACCACCCGACGAAGTCGTGTTATCATCTCAAGGACAAAATCCAGGCCTTGATTGATGTAGGGGTCATTACCCCGAAGGCGTCCAAAGAGAAGAAAGTAGGGGCGAACGCAGTCTCCATCAATCACTCTACATGGTATTAATACCAATGTAGAGTGTCGCCATGTGAGGAAGCATGGGAGCTCTACGAGGCCGAGAACCGCATAGAGCCATTTGATGTCGTCCATTCTGAGAGTGTCGCCATGTATCGTAGGTAAGACATTATGAAAAATTATTCAATTATCCACATCTAGTGGATAGTTAAGTAAGCATCAACTGAGTGTCTACTTTTGGATTAGTTCAAAATAAGAATGTTTTTGGTTTAGTACATTGATCATGCATGTTTTTTATGCATCAATCACTCTACATGGTATTAATACCAATGCGCATCAAAGGAATAGCAACCCTTGGATCATTGAACATTGATGTTTATGCATAGATCCGATGGTTGACATCGCTTTGGTGCATTTAATCCCCCTTAAGTTTGGGGTATTTCATAAAACCCCAAAATTTGTCAAATAGCCCCTTAACTAGTTGTAGATGAAAGTGTAAAAAAGACCAATCCCATTTTCATGTGACACATTAAACTTAATAGTGCTAGTTTCTAGGGGTTAAGTGAGAAAAGTTTGGGGAGGTTAAATCAAAATTTCATAGTTGAGAGGGGTTCTCTACAACACCCCCAAGACTGAAGGGGTTTACTAGAATTAAAATAGTCGAGGAGGATTTTCTGAGACACTTCCCGCAATTGACGAGGTTTCTGAAATTAACCCTTATTTATTTGATATATACACTATTCATTGGAATTCTGGCTCCAGACTGTGGGCCATTAAAAAATTCATGAATCTAATTACCTGAACTGCAAGTCAAACCTATTTGATTTAATAGAGAAAAAAATAAAATCTATACTATACTATTTATAAAAGAGGATTGCTATGTTGAAACTTTTAATTGCCTCTTTTGCCCTCTAGAGTTTGATAAACCTCAATTATATCAATTATCTCTAATTAACCATTTACTAATTACTCATAAGCTCTCATTCACTATGCAACTCTTTACATTAATCTTTGGTCATTCCTAAGAATATAATTGATAATTATATTTCATAAATATTATAATAAATAATAAAATATTATAAATACTTAATGGTATAAAATAATAAATAATAAAATATTATAAATACTTAATAGTATAAATTTTAAAATTATTTTAATAATATTTCTTAAATTGATAATAATACTATTATTTAGAGCAAATCTCCTATAAACTTAAGTTTATAGGAATAATCATACACCAACTTTTCATCCATTGATGTTGCATTGGGATCCATGAATGATATGAAGCCCATTTTGAGATTGTTCATCTCTTGATGGCACAAATCTAAAGGCAACATCAATGAATAAAAATTTGGTATACTATTCCCTATAAGCTTAAGTTTATAGGAGATTTGCTCTATTATTTAATAATTATACTATTAAATAAATAATTTAATAATTAATACAATTAAATAATTTAATAAATTATTTAATAAATTTATATTACCATACTGTTTTATAGTTGTCAGTAGGATTATTAATATACTATGTATAATTATTATAAATACGATAATAATTTATTATAATTATCCCAAATTACAATTATACTATTATAATTATTAAAATATATTATAATATTAACTAATTATGGAATAAGCTAAAACTATTAAATAATATGAATAAATTATAGTTACTATTCAACTATAATAATTATTTATACAATTCTTTATACACAATTCTATTTACAAATTTCATTTATTAATAAAATTTTAAATTTTCTAATTAATGTAAGAATTTATATGGTTATAAAAGTTACTTCTCCCTTTCTAGTCAACGAAAAAATTTGAAACACAACACAAATATAGCCACGTGCTCTATACTAGTACCAAAAAGCTGAATATATCAAAATAATAAACTTCGAATGATGTATTAAAGTGATTTAGAAAGTGTGTGCATGTACACATACATCTGAACAACCCTTTGTTTTCTTATAATAATGTACACATACATCTGAACAATTTCTATCTTAAGTTATTGGGTTGTGGATTTCAATCAACAAATTAGTCAATGTTGTCCACCCGCCTAAACTCCCGCAAAGTTCGAACAATCCTTTAAAAAATTCCATAGATTCAAGATCTTAAGCAAAGTTTCTAGATCTCAAAGACTTCATTAATACTCATGCACGTTACCCTGAATCTACCTAGCTAAGTATCCTCTTTCTCATCTCCAATCAAGCTCCCCATTTTCCTTTCAAAAATTACTTGCTAAAACTCTCTAAAATCAAACAATTTATCTTCATCATCATCATATATCGCTTCTCATAATCCAAAATGGCCTCAAGTGGTCCAAGTTCAAGGACCAAAAGGACAAAATTGCCTTCACTCCTCAATCGCAATCTCATCTGTCTCTGTTGGGCGCGCGGACCGCGGAACCGTCGAGAGAAACCACCACAAACGATAGCAAAAACACAATAAAAGAGTAAAGACACGAGATTTACGTGGTTCGGCAAGTTGCCTACGCCCACGGGTAAGGAGGGGGATTTTCACTAATAGAAAGAGAATACAAATTAGGATTACAAGTTCTCACAAAGAAACCCTAAAACAAACCTCTCAATCTCTCAAAAGATCTCTTCTCCAAAGATGCACCAAACTCTCTCAAAGGTTGCTCCAAAGCGTGCTTCTTAGCTTTCAAATAATCGGGTTTAGGGTTATTTATAAACTCTAAACGAACGGGTTTAAAACCAAAACCCGTTTTGAATGCCAGTTAGTCGACTACTACTTCAGATTAGTCGACTACTACTTCAGATTAGTCGACTAATACTTAATGGTATAAAATAATAAATAATAAAATATTATAAATACTTAATAGTATAAATTTTAAAATTATTTTAATAATATTTCTTAAATTGATAATAATTATTATTTAGAAAATCTCCTATGTTTATAGTCATACCAACTTTTCTATCCATTGATGTTGCATTGGGATCCATGAATGATATGAAGCCCATTTTGAGATTGTTCATCTCTTGATGGCACAAATCTAAAGGCAACATCAATGAATAAAAAATTTGGTATACTATTCCCTATAAGCTTAAGTTTATAGGAGATTTGCTCCTATTATTTAATAATTATACTATTAAATAAATAATTTAATAATTAATACAATTAAATAATTTAATAAATTATTTAATAAATTTATATTACCATACCGTTTTATAGTTGTCAGTAGGATTATTAATATACTATGTATAATTATTATAAATAATGATAATAATTTATTATAATTATCCCAAATTACAATTATACTATTATAATTATTAAAATATATTATAATATTAACTAATTATGGAATAAGCTAAAACTATTAAATAATATGAATAAATTATAGTTACTATTCAACTATAATAATTATTTATACAATTCTTTATACACAATTCTATTTACAAATTTCATTTATTAATAAAATTTTTAAATTTTCTAATTAATGTAAGAATTTATATGGTTATAAAAGTTACTTCTCCCTTTCTAGTCAACGAAAAAATTTGAAACACAACACAAATATAGCCACGTGCTCTATACTAGTACCAAAAAGCTGAATATATCAAAATAATAAACTTCGAATGATGTATTAAAGTGATTTAGAAAGTGTGTGCATGTACACATACATCTGAACAACCCTTTGTTTTCTTATAATAATGTACACATACATCTGAACAATTTCTATCTTAAGTTATTGGGTTGTGGATTTCAATCAACAAATTAGTCAATGTTGTCCACCCGCCTAAACTCCCGCAAAGTTCGAACAATCCTTTAAAAAATTCCATAGATTCAAGATCTTAAGCAAAGTTTCTAGATCTCAAAGACTTCATTAATACTCATGCACGTTACCCTGAATCTACCTAGCTAAGTATCCTCTTTCTCATCTCCAATCAAGCTCCCCATTTTCCTTTCAAAATTACTTGCTAAAACTCTCTAAAATCAAACAATTTATCTTCATCATCATCATATATCGCTTCTCATAATCCAAAATGGCCTCAAGTGGTCCAAGTTCAAGGACCAAAGGACAAAATTGCCTTCACTCCTCAATCGCAATTCATCTGCTCATGACCGCTGAACCGCCGAGAGAAACCACCACAAACGATAAAGAAAACACAATAAAAGAGTAAAGACACGAGATTTACGTGGTTCGCAAGTTGCCTACGCCCACGGGTAAGGAGGGGATTTTCACTAATAGAAAGAGAGAATACAAATTAGGATTACAAGTTCTCACAAAGAAACCCTAAAACAAACCTCTCAATCTCTCAAAAGATCTCTTCTCCAAAGATGCACCAAACTCTCTCAAAGGTCGCTCCAAAACGCTTCTTAGCTTTCAAATAATCGGTTTAGGGTTATTTATAAACTCTAAACGAACCGGTTTAAAACCAAAACCCGTTTCGAATCTGCCAGATTAGTCGACTACTACTTCAGATTAGTCGACTACTCATCAGATTAGTCGACTACAACACGATTAGTCGACTACTGCACTCCAACGCTAAACACACCTTTCTCGTCGTCGCAGATTAGTCGACTACTACCGCAGATTAGTCGACTACTAAGCCCGAAAACTGCTTGTGCATGTTTTTGTACATGTTCTACAATTCTCCACCTCGCACATCATTTGATTCACCTCAAATTTTGGACCGAACACCAAGAACACCAAGAACATCTAGAGATCTCCATCACCAATCAGGCCAATCCAACAAGGCTACTACACCGCATCGCCACGTACTCTCCCAGGGATCAAGCTCATCGTAGTTCACCTTAAATCATCTCCACCTTACCCATTACCGAAGGGCCATGCCCTCTTGGGCAAATCAACACGAAGTGATATGAAGCAAGTCTAAGCAATGCTTAAACTTACTACTGCGGACCACCTTGGTTAACATGTCCGGGATTCTCATTCGTGCACCTTCATGAGAGAAATATCACATTCCTCTATGACATCCCGCACAAAATGATACCGACATCGATATGCTTGGTACGAGCATGATGAACCCGATTCTTCGCCAAGTGAATTGCACTGACCGTCACACCACAAGTTCACATTTTCCCGCCAATCCCCAAATTATCTAGAAGACCCCACAACCACAATGCTTCCTTCACTCCCTCTGTCATGGCCATGTACTCTCAGAGTAGAAAGTGCCATCAGAGCTCGCAACATCGACGCCAACTAACCGAGCCCCATGTATCTTGAATACATAACCAGAGTAGATCGTCGCCTATCTAGATCGCCTCGCATAATCGAGTCCACAAACCCGCTAACGACATGTTTCTCCACCAAAACACAGACCAGATCAACGGTACCTTTAAGTACCGAGGACCCACTTCACCGCTTCCCGGCGCCTTTCCCGGATTCGCCATGAATCCATCGACCACACTAACCGCCAGGAATATCTCGGGCGTACACACCATTGCATACATTAAACCGCCAACCGCACTAGCATAGGAACACGCTCCATGTGCTTCTCTTCCACACAGTGGGAGATTGATTACCGTAAAGCCTAAAGTGTGAAGCTAATGGAGTCACCACCAACTTAGCACTTTGCATCCCGAACCTCGCGATCACCCGCTCTATGTAGCCCTTCCGACTCAAGAACAATCGCCGATTCGCCGCCTCTTCTAATCTCCATACCCAAGATTTTCCTAGCAAGACCCATGTCCTTCATCTCCAACTCTTCACCAAGTTGAGATTTCAACCTATCTATCTCCACCGCTCTTAGAAGCAATAAGCATGTCATCCACATACAAAGAAGATAGATAAAATTACCTCGCTGGCTTCCGAATGTAAACACAACAATCATGATCGCCGAAAATCCATGCTTCAAAGATGAAGGAGTCAAATCGCTTGTACCATCGCCGGAGATTGCTTTAATCCATACAAGGACTTCCTCAAACGACACACATGATTCTCCTTATCCTCAACCTTGTAGCCCTCGTGTTGATGCATGTAGATCTCTTCATCCAAGTCTCCGCAAGAAGGTTGTTTTAACATCGAGTTGATCCAACTCAAAATCACCATAAGCAACAATACTCAATAGCACCGAATAGATGTGTGTTTCACCACCGGAGAAAATATCTCATTGTAATCCACACCCTCTTTCTCAGGCAAAGCCCTTAGCCACTAGCCTCGCCTTGTATCTTACACCACCGAAGCTCAAAGATCTTCCTTTCTTTTATACACCCACTTACAACCAATAGCTTTTCTTCCTACGGCAATGGGACCACCTCCCATGTTTGGTTCTTCCAAGAGATTCCATCTCTTCCTCCATCGCAGCCAACCAACTCTCACTATCCTTGTCCCGAATAGCTTCCTTGAAGGAGACCGGCTCGTCCTCCTCCACCGAGTGCGATTCAACCATATTAGCCCGCCCATAGTGCTTCAGGTTGATCAGCCCCGACTTCAAAACTCGCTTGTATGCTCGCTGGCCTAGTGGAAGCCAAATTATCCTCGAGCTCTTTGTTGTTGTAGTACCTGTATTTTCCTCGCTGAACCTCCTCCCGCCAAGCTCATCATCTACCCGACTTCCCACTTGAGCACGATTAGAACCTAGTTGGTCTTTAGGTTCTATTTCAATAACCCGAGACTTAGAAGTCTCACCACCATAACACCATCATCCTTGGACGCCTAGCAATCATGGATTTCTCATCAAAGGTAACATCCTCACGACCACGAACTTTGAATCTTCCGTACACCAAAGGCGATAGCCTTTACGCCCTTTGCATATCCCAAGAATATTGCCTTCTTGGCCCTCGCTCAAGCTTTCCTCGTTGACGGATAGTAGGCGGTACATCCGAAAATTCGAGCCTATCATAATCGCATGCTCCCCGACCACACTCTATAGGTGTATCACCATCCAATGTCGAATGTGGTGAACGGTTCACAATGTAACAAGTCAGAGCCACCGCCGCCCACCATTCGTTGCCCAATCCTCGCATAAGATCGCATACTCACTGCTTTCTCAAGCGGTGTTGATTCGATCTCTCCGCGACCCCATTCTGGCGTGGTGTAGACTGATCGTCGGTGTCGAACAATTCCCTCGATCACGAACTCCTTGAAAGCACCATCTCAGATACTCAGACCGCTATCGATCTCGGCGTCTTCAATTTCTTTCTGTCTGTTCTCAACCATTGTTCTCCACTTCTTGAATGTCTCAACACCTCATTCTTGTGCTTCGTAAAGTAAATCCAAGCATACCTAGAATAATCATCTATAAACGAGACATAATAACGGAACCACCCTTGAAGTTGTCCGAGCCGACCCCAAACATCCGTGTGCACATAATCTAGTATCCCTCGCTCTTAGACTTGCTGTTCGAAACTTGACCTCGTGTGACTTTCCATACACACAATCCTCGAAAATCCATGCTAGGTTCTTTCAGATTCTTCGCCAGACCCTCTTTCCCAAGCGAACTAGACCCTTCTCGACATATGCCCAAGCCGCCTATGCCATAACCGTGTGTGCTCACATGGGTCTCCACCACTTCCTTCGCCCAACACGTGATCTCCTGCCACCGCCGCACTGAGAGAGTATATAGATTACCGTGACGAACACCCTTCATCACTACTAAGGAACCACGAACAACCTTCTTCACTCCGTTTCCGTCACAATCCCGCAACCACCGGAGTCCAAAGCACCAACCGAGATAAGATTCTTCCGCAAGTCGGGAACATGCCTCACATCCGTCAATGTTCGAACCACTCCATCATGCATCTTGATTTTGATATTACCTAGCCCCACTGCTTTACAAGCATGGTTATTCCCCATCAATACAGCTTCCACCATCAATGCCTCTAGGTAGTAAACCACTTCCAATGTCGAATGTGGTGAACGGTTCACAATGTAACAAGTCAGAGCCACCGCCGCCCACCATTCGTTGCCCAATCCTCGCATAAGATCGCATACTCACCGCTTTCTGCAAGGTGTTGTTCATCTCTCCGCGACCCCATTCTGGCGTGGTGTAGACTGATCGTCGGTGTCGAACAATTCCCTCGATCACGAACTCCTTGAAAGCACCATCTCAGATACTCAGACCGCTATCGGATCTCGGCGTCTTCAATTTCTTTCTGTCTGTTCTCAACCATTGTTCTCCACTTCTTGAATGTCTCAACACCTCATTCTTGTGCTTCGTAAAGTAAATCCAAGCATACCTAGAATAATCATCTATAAACGAGACATAATAACGGAACCACCCTTGAAGTTGTCCGAGCCGACCCCAAACATCCGTGTGCACATAATCTAGTATCCCTCGCTCTTAGACTTGCTGTTCGAAACTTGACCTCGTGTGACTTTCCATACACACAATCCTCGCAAAAATCCATGCTAGGTTCTTTCAGATTCTTCGCCAGACCCTCTTTCCCAAGCGAACTAGACCCTTCTCGACATATGCCCAAGCCGCCTATGCCATAACCGTGTGTGCTCACATGGGTCTCCACCACTTCCTTCAGTTCCAACCACGATCTCCGCCACCGCTGCATTCGAGAGTATATAGATTACCGTGACGAACACCCTTCATCACTACTAAGGAACCACGAACAACCTTCTTCACTCCGTTTCGTCACAATCCCGCAACCACCGGAGTCCAAAGCACCAACCGAGATAAGATTCTTCCGCAAGTCGGGAACATGCCTCACATCCGCCAAGGTTCGAACCACTCCATCATGCATCTTGATTTTGATATTAC
Organism: Asparagus setaceus; assembly: GCA_012295165.1. Lineage (NCBI taxonomy): Eukaryota > Viridiplantae > Streptophyta > Magnoliopsida > Asparagales > Asparagaceae > Asparagus > Asparagus setaceus. The sequence goes on from CM022707.1 coordinate 34,261,399, forward strand.
CTAGCCCCACTGCTTTACAAGCATGGTTATTCCCCATCAATACAGCTTCCACCATCAATGCCTCTAGGTAGTAAACCACTTCCTATTTGGACACATATGGTAAGAGCAACCGAATCAAGTATCCACTTCCGGAGATCTCCTCGCCACCGCGGACGACATAGCATTCCTTATCGCCCCTTCCTCAAACGTAGCTCGCTTCTTCCTTGCCCTCTCCTCTCGGCCTTGTTGTTGTTCTTCTTTCCACCTACTCTTATTTTGACGGTCGACTTTGAAATGCCCAGCTTCACCGCGACTTGAAACATCCTTTTCCCGCAAGAGGTCTTGATTTAGATCTAGACTTTCCTCCCTTGCCTTTTCCTCGCTCATTGCTCCTTCCTCTTGCAAACAATCCTGCGCTTGTTCCTGTTACCGCGATGGCCATGTCACTAGTTGCGCTTCTTCCAAGATCGTCCGCTAGAAGTGCCGTTCTAGTCTCATCCATCTTCGATTCTCTCCCACAAGCCTCGGTGTTTGCACTGTGTTCTCATAAGACTTCGGCAGAGACAGTAGTAGAAGCGCCTCGATCCTCGCCTCCTACTTTAACATCTATGTCTTTCAAATCTGATATGATCCTATCAAACTTGTTGATGTGTTCCCGGATTGATGAGCCCTCCTCCATCTTGCAAGTATACAATTTGGATTTTAAGTAGATCCGGTTAGTTAGACTCTTCGTCATGAAGGTACCCTCTAACTTCTTCCAGCGTGACCGTTTCCTCTCCATCTACCAAGAAAGCTACATCCCTCTCAAGGCATAGGATAATCGACGCCCGTGCTTCCAGATCCAGCTCCTCCCAATCCTCATCAGACATATCCTTGTTCTTCTTCTCCTTTCCATCCAAAGTCTTGTGCAATTTTTGCGAAATTAGAAAGTTTTTCATCTGCATCCTCCAATAAGAAAAATCGTTCTTCCCATTGAACTTTTCAATCTCGAATTTTCCCACTTTGACTGATTTACTGGTTGACGCCATCCTCTGTTTGTCTTCGTGAATCCGCTTCTCTCAGGAATCACCGAACACCCCCTCAAATTAGAAATTACACCACTTCCAATCTGAACAATAGCTCTGATACCAATTGTTGGGAGCGCGGACCGCGGAACCGTCGAGAGAAACCACCACAAACGATAGCAAAAAACACAATAAAAGAGTAAAGACACGAGATTTACGTGGTTCGCAAGTTGCCTACGCCCACGGGTAAGGAGGGGGGATTTTCACTAATAGAAAGAGAGAATACAAATTAGGATTACAAGTTCTCACAAAGAAACCCTAAAAACAAACCTCTCAATCTCTCAAAAGATCTCTTCTCCAAAGATGCACCAAACTCTCTCAAAGGCTGCTCCAAAACGTGCTTCTTAGCTTTCAAATAATCAGGTTTAGGGTTATTTATAAACTCTAAACGAACCGGTTTAAAACCAAAACCCGCTGACCGCTTCAGATTAGTCGACTACTACCGCAGATTAGTCGACTACTCATCAGATTAGTCGACTACAACACGCATTAGTCGACTACAACACGCATTAGTCGACTACAACACGCATTAGTCGACTACTACCGCAGATTAGTCGACTACTACTGCAGATTAGTCGACTACTAAGCCCGAAAACTGCTTGTGCATGTTTTTGTGCATGTTCTACAGTCTCCTACTCCCTTATCTCGTCATTTCTCTTGGTGCTCTCCTCTACCTACTACTCTTAAATATCCCTCCACTTCCAACTTACTTCTCCACACTTCCAAATCTTTTTCCGGCGATTTACGGTACGTGGAGTTCTCGTGGAACTCACTTCCCCTCCCTTTGGACAAACCTCCCCCGGCTTCCCTCAAAATCGCTGTATTTTCTCGTAAGTGGCCCGTGTTGTCTGCTTCGGGTGGTATGGAACGTCACGCGCGAACTCTCCATTCATTTCTGGCACAGCGTGGGCATAGAGTTCATGTTTTCACTGCTGCTCCACCTGTCACTGAGAATTATGATACCTCGCTTGAGTATCCGAAAATATATGCTCTTAAGGGTCGGCTGAACCAATGGCGATGTGAGGAAGCATGGGAGCTCTTCGAGGCTGAGAACCGCGTAGAACCATTTGATGTCGTCCATTCTGAGAGTGTCGCCATGAATCATAGGTAACACGATACTATGAAATATTATTCAATGATGCACATTCGTTGGATAGCTGATGCGTCAAATACCGGCTACTACTTTTTGGTTCAGTACTTCAAAATAAGAACTTTTTTGGTCTAGATTATATATTGATCATGTTTCTTATTCGTAAACTATTATCTACTGTAGACATCCCACTGAGCAATTATTCACCGATTCCTATCCCCTGAATAGCTGATGCATCGATAATTGACTACTCTCGGACAAATATGTAAAATAGTGATGTTTTGGGGGTCATTTTGGCAACCTCGGCAGTTCATTTCTGTACCACCTCTTTCTCGTCCATGAATAAACTAGTTAGAAGATCAAATTTTAAATTAAAAAATAACTGGTTCAAAGTTTTAGCTCATTTTTTGTCGAACCGACTTTTAGTCTTTAGTTTAATTTGGCCCTTAAATCTAGTTAGTGGGATAGTTGCCAAACATTTTCTTGGTTTAGTGTCTTGCTTGTCTACCATAGATACTATAATTAGAAGTTATTTGGTGAGACCTATGCACTGGATAGTTAATTATCAACTCTACTATGGACTCGCTCAAAATAGAGATGCTTTTTTTTGGGTTAATTGCGGACATATGATCTGCAGTATCACTCAATTGTGAATAGGCCCCATGTAGTTCTATTTTTGCGAATTCACCACTGAGTGGATTTCTTTTTACTCTTAAAATAGTCAAAAAGTCTTCAGGATGTGGACAAGCCTCTTGAGGTTCTATTGGTGACAATAGATCTCAATTACCATTTTTTGGACCCTTAAAAAGAGTCAAAAATTTTTAGTGAGGGGATCTATCCATATTTGGACAAATACTATAGGAGGTGTATCCGCACAAATAAAACAAGGGGTCTATTTGCAATTAGGCAAAACTACAATGGGTCTATTCACAACTAACCCTTTTTTTTTTCTCTTCTCGTAGAATAACAAAGAAAAACCCACGAAGTGAAAACAAAATAAATTCAAAAACATTATCATTAGATGACACTATGTGAGGCCATTTCTTTACCACAAAGTCCTGATCAATGAACTGACAAATTTCATAAATATGGTGTCTCATCGAGTACTGTGAAATTAAGATTCTAGTCGATCCTCGAAAAAATTTGCCACATGATTTGCATCTCCGTAGATGTATCACACTTGGGCCTGCCATTACTTTTTCATAAACTCCCTAATCCTAGTGACACTAGTATTACTATAGGGGTCATTGTTGGTGTAGTGTTCTGAAAAATGTCAATCAGTCTCCTTAGTGTATGTTTCCAACACAATCCACGTAGCTAGAAATTTTTGAGAGGTTACTTTAAGGTGGACAAGATATTTTGTAGAGAGGAAAGAATTCTAGAGGAAAGCTAGGACTTGAATGAAGAAAGAGAGTATTAGAAGTTATTTGGTGAGACCTATGCACTGGATAGTTAATTATCAACTCTACTATGGACTCGCTCAAAATAGAGATGCTTTTTGGGTTAATTGCGGACATATGATCTGCAGTATCACTCAATTGTGAATAGGCCCCATGTAGTTCTATTTTGCGAATTCACCACTGAGTGGATTTCTTTTACTCTTAAAATAGTCAAAAGTCTTCAGGATGTGGACAAGCCTCTTGAGGTTCTATTGGTGACAATAGATCTCAATTACCATTTTTTGGACCCTTAAAAAGAGTCAAAAATTTTTAGTGAGGGGATCTATCCATATTTGGACAAATACTATAGGAGGTGTATCCGCACAAATAAAACAAGGGGTCTATTTGCAATTAGGCAAAACTACAATGGGTCTATTCACAACTAACCCTTTTTTTTTTCTCTTCTCGTAGAATAACAAAGAAAAACCCACGAAGTGAAAACAAAATAAATTCAAAAACATTATCATTAGATGACACTATGTGAGGCCATTTCTTTACCACAAAGTCCTGATCAATGAACTGACAAATTTCATAAATATGGTGTCTCATCGAGTACTGTGAAATTAAGATTCTAGTCGATCCTCGAAAAAATTTGCCACATGATTTGCATCTCCGTAGATGTATCACACTTGGGCCTGCCATTACTTTTTCATAAACTCCCTAATCCTAGTGACACTAGTATTACTATAGGGGTCATTGTTGGTGTAGTGTTCTGAAAAATGTCAATCAGTCTCCTTAGTGTATGTTTCCAACACAATCCACGTAGCTAGAAATTTTTGAGAGGTTACTTTAAGGTGGACAAGATATTTTGTAGAGAGGAAAGAATTCTAGAGGAAAGCTAGGACTTGAATGAAGAAAGAGAGTATTAGAAGTTATTTCTATAACTTTGATCCCTACAACTTCTTCTTCAACTTGATTCCTCACTTCAACTTGATGGTTTGCAAGCCCTCTCATGGCGGAAAGACGGGTGCATTGCACCCGTCTCCTGTGAACCGTCAGATCAACCGTCATGGGGTATTTATAGGCACCTAGCTATGGTGCTTCTACAACACTTTAATTCTACACGTTTCTATTTAAGAAAATATCCTATTGATTCTTCTAGACCTAAATACTCCTCGTGACAAACTTAATACTTTCTAGACTTTTCTATCACTAGGACATTCTAATATTAGTCAAAAGAGTTCGACTAATAACAATATGGTCGCTCTCAAGCTCAATGAAGCCCATAAATAATAGCACACAATTTGGAATCAAGCACACTAGTAGCCCTCAAACAAGCCATGAAGCCAACAATCTAAACCCCTTTATCATCCCGAAGCAAGCCCCCGACCCCAACTATACCCTATCGCAAGGGACCTGCTCCGACCGCGGCCATACCTCACTTCAACTTGATGGATCTCATTAAAAGTAGCTCTCAGCTGACTGGTTTAAACACCTAAGACACCATAAGAAATACCTCCTCTTATAGGAGCCACGAGCTTCCAAATCTTTTCCAAAAGCAGCGTACAAATACGCATTGTGTCCATCTCCACAAGTGGGTACATTATCTTGAAATCAAATGTCCCCTTACTTGAGGGGAATCATATGTGCCCTTATCCACCATTGGAACGAAAAGGCTCTAATTGCTTCCAAATCCAATCTAAACAAATATCCTAGTAATTAATAATTAAACTATCGACTTCACTTTCTGGAATTAGTGAGGTAACTGCTTCCATCAAAGGAACCAAATTTAGCCATGAAACATAAATAACATTAATCATTTCCCAACGTCCAACCCATACCGGCCTACGCTATATCCTTCCTAGCAAGAATACTTCGCGGCATGCGGGACGAACCTGATTTTGCTTTCGTCATTCCATCTTGCATGTATTTCAATCTCACTGTTTGCACCGAAATTAAAGCTTGCTCTCATTTCTATTTGCATGCTATCCTAGCCTAGCCAAGGGAGCTAAGTTGGAATCATGGTCTTTCATAGCTCTAGACCCCTTAAAGATGAGATTAACACATCGATTTCCAAGATACAAGATGGGTATTTCGAGTGTTTGAAGAAACCCCCATAAGAATCTCTTGTTATGCCGATCAATCTGCTCACAAAGTTCAAGTGAGAGTTTTGTCATTTGCATGCAATAAGTCGAAACAGCTTGAGTGACCAATTGGATCAATGTTGCGTGGCCAGCAATAGGCAACAATGAAGCCTTCCATCCAGTAATCCTCTTCTGAACTTTCTCCAAGATAAATCCATATGTATATTTGAAAACTTTGTCATGATGAAGCTGTAGAAAATTAAATATGGAATAGTGAATGTGATAATTGTGTTCATCGTGTAGTATCATCGTTTTGAACTTATTATCTCTGTAGTTTTGTTGTTGCAAACAAACCCCTGGGTTTTTTTTTTTGGTATACCCCGGTGGTTTCCTCTAGCTTTTGCTAGAGACTAGTCCACCGTTTGAGGACTGAGCCTGCCTCTGGCCCGTAGGGAATTTTATTACAGGCGCGTGGGTTCGAACGAGGTTCCCTCCTTGCCCACGCCCCGGACGCTTCGGTGGACAAACCGAAACGCCACCCTTGCGGTTTTTTTTTTTTTGTTGACTCTTTTACCCTGAGATGAACTCACTAATTAATTCACCCATGGTCAACATCTACTAAATTTTCACCAAGGCTAAAAGAGCCCAAATTATAACAATAATAATAACCCAGGGGATCTACCTGCAACAACGGATAGTAAAGCCATAATAATAATACTACATTGGGCCTATATGCAATTAACCCTCTGTTATTTTAGGACACTGAGCCAAATATTTTAAATATTTTTTACTCTTGATGTACCAGAATACATGAACTACTAAACAACTTCTGCCTGTGTAAATATTGATCAGTACGACGTTTTGCCTACAGGTTCGCCAGCCGTGTACCAAACCTAGCAGTCTCCTGGCACGGCATCGCCCCAGAAGTACTCCAATCCGGCATCTACCAAGACCTTATCCGCTCCCCCGACGAGCCAATGGACCCAGCCTTAAACCGCAGTCTCTCGACGGCCGTCTTCAAGGTGATAAACGAGATCAGGTTCTTCAAGAACTACGAGCACCACATAGCCACCAGCGATAGCGTTGGCGAGATTCTGAGGGACGTTTATCAGCTTCCAGAGAGGAGGGTGCACGTTATACTCAACGGAGTCGATGAGGAGAAGTTTGGGCTTGATAATGAGCTCGGAAATGGGTTCAGGAGTGAGATTGGGATTCCGGAGGATGCGAAGATTGTCATGGAGATAGCTGGGAGGTTGGTCAGAGATAAAGGTATAGATTTGCGATTCTCTTTAATATTTTCAATTTATTTTCCTAAATTATTAAACACTTTATTAGGTTTCCGAATTAAGAATCATAGTCTCCTTACTCCAAATTAGGTGTATCATATTTTCGTAGAATTAGATGCTCATCAATACAGATAGATACAAAGGTGTGCTTTTGCGAGAGTTTAAAAGAGGAGAGTTAACGAGAAAGATTAACTTGTTTAATCTATTGTAAGAAACTAAAAATAATTTATATATATACTAAAGTTAATAGCCTCACCACTGTTCATAAGGTAGAGTAACCGAAATTTCTCTATATACTGTTCCTAAGAGCTGTAATTTTTTCCCAAACTCAGCTGCAACTCTTTATATCAAGTTGTGTTTTTTAATTTTTCCCAAAAAGTTTCCATGTAGCCTTGCTATCTAAAAGTACAGCTATGACATTTACCTAACCAAAGTATAGCTATGACATTTACCTATTGGGGATGTGGGCCCACCAAAATTGAATCATGATGGTGTCCATTTGGGCCCAAGGCTCGGCCCGGTGTCCCGACCGGACCGCCTGTGCATGGCCTAGAAAACCGGGTCGACTGCCCCGCCCGGGCCCCAGCCAGAGTGAAGTTCCGACCCAGTCCTCAATCCTACCATTTTTAATTTTATATTATATATATATATATATATATATATATATATATATATATATATATATATATATATATATATATATATATATATATATATAGAATGATATGGTCATTAATGCATACTTATATATATTTTTAAGTGTATATTGTCATTAATGTATACTTATATATACTTACATATATATTTCTAATGTATACCTAAATATAATTATAGTATAATATGGTCATTAATGTATACTTATATATACTTACATATAATATATAGCTATATACTAATATGTAAGTATATACTAATACATACTTATATAGATCTAATAAGATTAATCTAATTTTTAATCAATTTTTATCAAAAAATCAAAAAATACAAAAAAAAATCCGGCCGACCCGAGGTCGGCCAGACTGGCCCAGCCCACGGCACCCAGTCGTGGTCCGAAGCTATGCATTTTGCCCACCGACCGGAATCTTGGCGGGCCGCCCGTTTGGACACCCCTAAGTGTACAGAGACTTTGGCCCACCAAATTTGAAGGTTGAAAGATGGGTAGCTTGGTTTTTTATGGATTTTGATGTGAACAATGGGAAGTACAAACACTTTGGTTTCCGTTCATTTTCTTCTCATCTCAAACTTCATCACGGGTAGATCAAATATTTTGATCTTTGATGGATTTTTCATTGTCCGATCATGCTCTTCCTCTTTTTCTTTTGCTCCTAAAGGTAATTCCTTCCCTTACTCTTTCATTATTTTCTTGCAGAAAGTTTAGATTTTTAATGAATTTTATGTCATAAAATTGCTTGTTAAACTCTGTTTGAATTAGATAGTGAAGACGACACTTTTTTTTTGTTGGGTTAATTTTTTGGGTAATAACCATTTCCTGCCTATCAAATATACAACAGGCCACCCACTAGTCTACGCAGCCTTCAAGAAGCTAATCACAACCCACTCCAATATCTACCTCATCATCGCCGGCAGAGGCCCCTGGGAGCAACGCTATACCGAGCTTGGCCCCAACGTCATCACCCTCGGCGCTCTCCCCCCTTCCCGCCTCAAAGCATTCTACAACGCCATCGACGTCTTCGTCCACCCGACCCTCCGTCCACAGGGACTTGACCAGACCCTAATCGAATCCATGTTATGTGGGACTCCAATCATGGCGACGAGGCTCCCGAGCATAAAAGGGAGCCTAGTTGTTAATAAGGAGTTTGGTTTTATGTTCCCACCAAATGTGGAGGCGTTGGGGGCGGTGATGGAGGCGGCGGTGGCAGAGGGGAGGTGGAGGTTGGAGGAAAGAGGGAGGAAGTGTAGGGAGTATGCGAGGGGGAGGCTTACGGCGACTAAGATGGCGATGGCACACGAGAGGTTGTTTCTTTGCATTAAGAATGAGAGTTATTGTATGTATCTCTCATTGTATGTATCCTTTAGATTTTGATTGAATTTATTGTTTAGACTTGGGATAAAGTAACGAAATACATTGGAATTAAGTCTCATGTTTCTTGTATTAAGAAAGAGGGTTGTTGTATGAATAATTTTGATTGCGTTTATTGGTTAGACTCGGAATAAATTATACTTATATATACTTACATATATATTTCTAATGTATACCTAAATATAATTATAGTATAATATGGTCATTAATGTATACTTATATATACTTACATATAATATATAGCTATATACTAATATGTAAGTATATACTAATACATACTTATATAGATCTAATAAGATTAATCTAATTTTTAATCAATTTTTATCAAAAAATCAAAAAATACAAAAGAAAATCCGGCCGACTGTCGCCAGACTGGCCCGAGCCCGCCCGCACCCAGTCGTGGTCCGAGCTATGCATTTTGCCCACCGACCGGAATCTTGGGCCTACCGCTTGGACACCCCTAAGTGTACAGAGACTTTGGCCCACCAAATTTGAAGGTTGAAAGATGGGTAGCTTGGTTTTTTATGGATTTTGATGTGAACAATGGGAAGTACAAACACTTTGGTTTCCGTTCATTTTCTTCTCATCTCAAACTTCACGCCGGCAGTAGATCAAATATTTTGATCTTTGATGGATTTTTCATTGTCCGATCATGCTCTTCCTCTTTTTCTTTTGCTCCTAAAGGTAATTCCTTCCCTTACTCTTTCATTATTTTCTTGCAGAAAGTTTAGATTTTTAATGAATTTTATGTCATAAAATTGCTTGTTAAACTCTGTTTGAATTAGATAGTGAAGACGACACTTTTTTTTTGTTGGGTTAATTTTTTGGGTAATAACCATTTCCTGCCTATCAAATATACAACAGGCCACCCACTAGTCTACGCAGCCTTCAAGAAGCTAATCACAACCCACTCCAATATCTACCTCATCATCGCCGGCAGAGGCCCCTGGGAGCAACGCTATACCGAGCTTGGCCCCAACGTCATCACCCTCGGCGCTCTCCCCCCTTCCCGCCTCAAAGCATTCTACAACGCCATCGACGTCTTCGTCCACCCGACCCTCCGTCCACAGGGACTTGACCAGACCCTAATCGAATCCATGTTATGTGGGACTCCAATCATATGCACGAGGCTCCCGAGCATAAAAGGAGCCTAGTTGTTAATAAGGAGTTTGGTTTTATGTTCCCACCAAATGTGGAGGCGCTGGGGGCGGTGATGGAGGCGGTGGCAGAGGGGAGGTGGAGGTTGGAGGAAAGAGGGAGGAAGTGTAGGGAGTATGCGAGGGGAGGCTTACGGCACTAAGATGGCGATGGCACACGAGAGGTTGTTTCTTTGCATTAAGAATGAGAGTTATTGTATGTATCTCTCATTGTATGTATCCTTTAGATTTTGATTGAATTTATTGTTTAGACTTGGGATAAAGTAACGAAATACATTGGAATTAAGTCTCATGTTTCTTGTATTAAGAAAGAGGGTTGTTGTATGAATAATTTTGATTGCGTTTATTGGTTAGACTCGGAATAAATTACACTAATATATTTGAATTATCTCTCATGCTTCTTTGTATTAAGAATGAGACTAATTGTATGTATCATTTGGATTTTGATTGAATTTATCGTTTAGACTTGGGAAAGATTATACTAATTAATATGGCTGTGAATATCAGGAAACTCATTTCCGCACATGAACTTCACACAGTTGTAACTTGAATCATCTCATTAACATGATTCACGAAACAAGTGGGCAGATAACACGATCCTTCAATTGCTAAAGACGCTCTTTGAGGGTTTTTGTGTGAAAACTTAGAAGTTCTTTTTTTTTTAAGAAAAAGGATGGGGCTTCAAACAATGAAACCCCAGCCGTAATTTACTTCCCAAAAAGAATTGGTTACGAGTTACTGGAGTACATCCCCAATTCTAGGATGTACTATTACAGTCTATTGTTTACAAGTATATCAAAGCACAAAGCAAACCACCAAAAGATCACTACATGAAACAAAATACATGAAATGATACTCATTAAACTAAAGATATTGGATCAATCAAGCCCACTCCCAGCTTCCTCACGATGAAGTACATGATTTACTGGCTCAACAGCGTAGAGTCTAGCTCCACTGATAGTTTCATCTACATCATCCTTAGGTTCAGCTACATCATCCTCCCCATTGCCACAGGTGGTCTTCCTGTTAGAATATTCTAGCCAAAATGCAGCAAAGTGTAACATTTTCAACCACAAAGTTAGAGCTTGAATGTTTTTATGATTGAATATCCTACAGTTCCTTTCCGTCCAAGTGCACCAAATCAGAGCTAAAAGATGAGACTCCCACTGCCTCTTCAACTCACCCTTCAGAACTCTTGGTCTCCATGTAGTCCATAATTCAAGAAAATCATGAGGAAAATCACATATATTGAACTTGAAGCATAGAGAATTCCACACAGATTTAATAAACTCACACTCAAAAAAGAGATGAGTATGAGTTTCATTCTCCTTGCCACACAGGACACACAGAGGCTCTACTTGAATCCCTTCTTCAAAAGTCTATTCTTGGTATTAAGCTTGCCAAGTAGGACTAACCAAAAGAGGAACTTAACCTTTGAGGCAGCGTTTACTTGACTAAGAGATTGGGATTAGGACTAATAGTCCTAAGATTAAAACTTAATCCCATGTTTACTTGACTAAGGGATTAGGACTAAACTAGCATTGGGATTCAACTCTAGTACCCAAAATTTGTACTAACTTATCCCTAGTGAACCCTGGTATTAGCCACTCCCCATCCCTGAAAAAAAACCCACCCAAGGTATTGTAGTTTCCAATAACAGTTTATCAAATTCTAGACTTGAGAATATGATGGATGTCTGACTTAGATCGGTATTGTAGTTCCCAATAACAGTTTATCAAATTCTAGACTTGAGAATATGATGGATGTCTGACTTAGATCGGGATTAAGCATCTTCTTTAGGATCGGAATTAAGCATTTTCTTAGGAGATTTGCCGGTGATTATGCATCTTCTTAATTAGGATCGGTTAATGACTTAGATCGGGATTCACACCTAAATTTTCACTGCTCAATTAAGTATTTCATACTTATCTTATTTCTGCATATGTTTTTGAAATATGTTCATTATTACTTACCTAGGATTGTAAATAAGTCTGAAGTTCAAACCTTGGCTTGAGCTTGTTTGATTACCCAAGGGGAGCAAACATGAAGAAAATTTTAAGCCTTTTAGTAATTGAGCAAACATGAACGACTTTAAGCTCAACTCTACTGGCTAGATTAGCAACTTTCTTGCTTTTATCAAAATTTATTAATACCATGCGCTTTTATACTCAAGTTCGTGAAGAATTAAGTTAACTCAAGTTTGTGAAGAAAACATTAAGTTAACTCTAGCTTGTTCTAGCTTGTTCGTGTATAAAATCATACTTAAATTGATTTTTATAGCAGGAAAATGAAAACTCAAGAAGTCACTTCCAAAAGCAAAAAGGCACAGTTTCTAGCACCTAGGACATTAAAAAATAGGCGACTTCAAGCAATTGCAGGAAATTCATTAAGTCGAGAACAACTTCGTACTTGTCTTAATAAGGTTTTGAATATTCAAAATCCAATACAATATCAAAGTATGATTGCAAATTTTCATGCTGATTCAGAAAACTTTGAAGCGGAGAATTTTGCACATAATCGCCGGAGAAGTGGAAATACTAACAATGAAGAGAATGATGCTTCAGCAGGTTTATAGGACTTAAAATTTGTTATTATTTCTTTTTACCTTTCAATTTATTTTCGATGATTGGATTAATAATTGTTCAATTTTTACAGAATCAAATAATGATCCAGTGCAAAATGATGATGCAGTACCAAATGAATCTCGACAAGAAGGTATATTTTTTATTAATTACAAGAAGGTATATTTTTATCAATTTATTTCTTCATGATGTCTTGATTCTAACATATGATATGATGTATGCAGTTGATGCTCCTCAAAAGAATAAAAATCCACCACGTGGCAGTAATAAGTGTCTAAAGTTAAATAATTTGCCACAGGGGGGAAAAGATGGTTACTTTTTATCAAAATAGAGCTATTGAACCAGAATTTTCACGATATCTTGGCATTATTATTCGTGATAGAAATATTTGCCCAGTAGCTATGGAGAATTGGGCCAAAATACCACAACAAAATAAAAATCATATGTGGGCATCCGTTATAGTACTTTGAACATTATTTTTTTTTCAATTAGTTTTTAATTCTTATAAATTAAAATTCTGATTCAAATTTGATGTAGGATAAATTTGATGCTGAGGACACGGAGCAAAAGCGAGATACAATAATGGGACACTTGCGCGATTTGTGGAATAAGTGGCGTGGTGAGATGCACAAGAAATATGTGAAAGAAAAATCATTGCAAGTTGCACTTAGAAATAAACCTGCAGAAGTGCGTGATGACGACTGGGATTGGCTAGTTAAGAAACATTATTTTTGTTCAAAATTTTAGGTATTAATCTCCTAATTTTATTTACTTTGTTCGTTATATATTATTGGATTACCGAAATTCTCTTTTAATCTTGATGTATAGAAAGCAAGCCAACAAAATACACTTAACAGATGTAAAAGAAAGATGCTATACCACACAGGTAGTAAACCCTTTAGACAAATTATATGGGAACTGGTATACACTCAAAACTAATTTCCTATTTATTTATAACTATTTGGTTTTTTTAGTTTGATGTTGTAATGCTTTTTATTTAATATTTGAATAAGGGTGGCAAGTCAGGAAATCCACCCGATGTGGCAAAAATGTTTCATGAAACCCGAAAGAAAGCTAATGAAACACTAGATGCTAGGGATCAAGATAAATATGTAAGTAAAACATATATTTAAGTTTAATAATGATGCTTTATATAGTACTGGCATATGAATTTAATTTTTATAGGATAAAATCATTCAAGTCAAACAAGCAAACCCTTCACTTTCAGACATTGAGGTAATTGAGAAAATTTGGGGGAAGCAATCTCATGGTCACATCACTGTATTTGGTGGCGGGACTACATTGAAGGACTTAAGAGGACCGCTCCCTAGTCGATCTGATCTGGAAACACGAGTTATAAAAGAAAAGAGAAAGAACCAGCTGCTTCAACAACGCTTCGATGAGCAGGAACAATAACAACAACAATAATAAAGGATGTCTGACTTAGAGTTACAAGCGAAAGCTATGCATGAACTTTTTTTTAGGCAACAAGCTAATGCTTCATCGACTCCTCAAACTCGAGAAGATGTGTAGTGCTAGGTAATTATTTCTATAAAATCTCTTATATACTTTTATGATTGACTACTTGTACCAAAGAAAATGTGATTTTTACTTAATAAGATAATATTTGTTGAATTGATATTTATTAATTATGTGATTTTTTAATTTTTCAGGCTATTGAAGATTAGGAGAGGGGGTAGCTCGAGGCTTCTTTTTGACATTTATTAGAGATGAAAGGATGTGTCTTTCTCAAACTTTTATTTTATTTTGCTTTAGATAATTTAACGTATTTTTCTTTGGAACAATTGGGATATTTACTCTTGTTGTTAGTATTGAATATTTTAGTATGATGGAATTTTATTTATTGATGTTATTAATGAATGGAATTTTTCTTTTCCCTTTTTTTGGGTATTTTTAATGTATTTGTGTTGTGAATCTTATTGTCGATTGAAAATAATATGATGGATTTCTATGATAGTGGCCTATGAATGGAAAATTTATCATTAATGTGTATTAGTAATTTCTAGACTTGAACGACGGTTTTGTAAACTATATTTAGTACATCAACGAAGGGTAAGCACCATCATTGATGGGTTACTAATTACCCACCATGAGGACTTTTACGATGGTGTCCGTCCGTCATTAATTGGTCTTCAACGACGAGGTTGTCACCCATTGTTACACAATAACAACGGGAGTGAAAAACCATCATTACACAATAGTAACGGGAATGAAAAATCGTCATTTGAATATTAACAACGGGAAAAGCCCCTGTCACTAATGGTTAACGACAGTGATAATTACCATCACAGATGTGAACGACGATAATATGTTCCGCCGTTATATACTCTGTAACGACGGGAGCTATAACCTTTGTGACACTTTAGCGAAGGAGGCTTCTACGACGGGTGACAAAGGGATTTTTTCCCGTCGTTAGCATACAATGACGATGGTTTTTGGCTCTTTACAGAAGAGAAATCCTGTTGTTTAAGACCCAATTTCTTATAGTGTAAACTACCAAAATTCTTAGGTCTGCAAACACTATCCCATTTTACTAAGCAAGAATCTCCTGATTGATCTCTCCGTCCAATCCACAAAAATCTTCTTCTTCTTTATTTTATGGGATTTTGTGTTTATTTGGCTCTTTAGAATTTTGGGGCTTTTGTAGAAAAACCTTTGGGTCTTAGAGGAAAAAACAAAGTTCAAGGTGAGTTCGTCCAAAATGCCGCAAAGTTCCTAAGGGATTTTGTGAAATTTACCCTTTTTTACAACTACCATAGATCAAGGTGTGTTTTGTTCGTACTACAATAGGTCAATAGGTTATTTCTTGAACTTCATGTTTGGTAAGGGGAAAGTAAATAGAAAAAAAAAAGAAAGTACTTTCGCATGTAGATACTTTCTTATTACTTTCTATTTTGCAAAATCTTGTTTGGATATCAGAAAGAAAAAGGAGAGAAAGCTGAGGTAGCAACTTACTTTCTTCTAGTTCTGTTTGATTATCATGGAAAGTAATGGTAGAAAGTAGATAAATAAAACTAAAATGATACGTAAAAAATTTAAAAATATATTTTCTCTCTCCTCTGTCTTCACTTTCCATCCACTTTCTCCAATTTTTGGAGAAAGTGAAATGGGCTAAAATGTTGATGTGGCACTCTTCACTTTCCATTCACTTGTCAAATGCCAAACAAAATAAAAATAAAAAGTAGAGCCACTTTCCAATTTTCGGTGCACTTTCCATTTACTTCCTAGTTGCCAAACATGCACAGGGAGTGTATTTGGCAACTTCTCACTAATCAAGTAATCTGGATTAAAATTGAACCAAGGTGTGGGTGGCCCAAAGATAATCTAGACCTTTTTTCTGAACTAAAAAAATAGTCTCATCTTGATACAAGTTTTTTTCCAAACATATTTTAAGATCTTCTCCAAGTTAGTGGGTGAGTTGCCAAATAGGTTAAACAAATAAAATATTTGTTGAAAAGTTAAATATAGGTGAAGAGAGTTTCTTCTAACTTATTCTTTGGCTAAATTACTAGATTGTTAATTTTTTTCTTGATCCATTTTATTACTTTGGTATTTTTTTTCTTGCTCAAGCGTCATTTTGATATATATATTTTTTTCCTTAGCTCATTGTGCAAATAGACCCGAAAGTTGACTACCAGCAAAAAAAACCCGGGAATCACTTATATGGAGTATATTAAAGTGTAATTATTTTGTTGGTTCGGGTTAACTAAAGCACATGAGAAACACATTCAAAATTAGGGCAAAATTTAGGTAAGGGCTTAAATCAAGTTTCTCACTTTTCAATTTCACCTTCATCATCATCAAATTTCTTGAATATATAGCATATGCCCTCTTCAAGTTCAAGCTCAAAATTTAGCTTGAACTTGAATTTGAGCTTGAACTTGAAGAAGGCATACGCTGAATATTCAAGAAATTTGGAGATGATGAATGTGAAATTGAAAAGTAAGAACTTTGATTTAAGCTCTACCATGATTGTGCCTTAATTTTGAATGAAAGAGGGAGAGGAGCATGTGCTTCTCACGCGCTTCAACTAACACTGGGTTTTTTGGGCCGGTAGCCAACTCTTGGGTTTATTTGGGGGGTGTTTGTTCAAAATCCTAAAATTTTAGGATATGGATTTCACCATGGGATTTCAAATCCATAAATTTTTTATGATGTTTTGGGATTCCATAAACTTTGTTTGTTTCATCAATATTTTGGGATCCCAAATACTATAATTTGTAATGTTTTGTTTGTTTCAAACTTAAATTCTAGCATTTCAATTTTTAGAATTTAAAATCTTGAGTTGTAGCAAACAAAGTTATGGATTACAAAAAGAATGTGAATACCCATTGGTGAGCTTACCTCCCATAAAATGACAAACACAATTCTATTTAATTGGGGTAACCATACCCATTCAAATTTAAACCCCAACGGCTATAAACGGTCATAAAACGGTCATATTTTGCCAATGGCTATAAAAATAGCTCAATTTCACATGAAGCCTCCACACATCAAGATGGAGATGCAAAAAATGTGCTACTGTAAAATCCCGACACCCTTGAAGCAATGCAAAAATGGCAAAAATCAAGGCCATTACTATTGGGGTTGCGCTAGGTATCCAAAGAAGGAATGTAATTTCTTTCAATGGGCTGATGATGATGGCAAATACATGAAGAGTATCGACAACAAGGAAGTATTGGTTCAAGATAGGGAAAAGCTCAAAATTAAGAAATTGAAGTCAGAATTGAAAGCTGTAGAACGTCAAATTCTAATTTGGAAAATGTGTGTACTCTTTTTAATTTTTTTCTGTATTTCATTATTTTATGTCTTGTTCTTACAAAATGTATTGAAGCTGAAATGAAAATATTATTCTTGCAATTCTAAATCTTCAAAACTAACCCACGACAATGAAAAAAATTGTAAAAATAAATGATAATACAGAGGCTCAGAACTGGTCAATTTTTTCAACACCTATATAATGAAATATCATTGTTGATTGCATTCAAATAATAATGGACTACCTCACCTAAAAATTGCAAATGCAATCTAGACTGCATTTTTATTATTGAACGCCTCCTCTAAACAATGAAATCCATTGTAGGTGACATTATCAGAATGCGACCGATCATCATAGCTTTATCCGAAAAACTAAATAAACCAACTTTTTTTCATTCTAGTATTTGAAATCCACTATATTTCCCAAACTAACAACATTCAAAGGCTGAAATAAGTGCTCAAACACACAAACAAACCACGGCTGTAATCAATTCAAAATAGTAGCAAACCAACAACATTTTGAAGGCTGAAATAAGTGCTCAAACCCACAAACAAACCACGGCCACAATCAATTCAAAACAGCAGCAAACCAATAACATTCTAAGGCTGAAATAAGTGCTCAAACCCACAAACAAACGCAGACTGCAATCAGTTCAAAATAGCAACAAACCAACAACATTTCGAAGGCTGAAATAAGTGCTCAAACCCACAAACAAACCCAGCCTACAATCAGTTCAAAATAGCAGCAAACCGACAACATTTCGAAGGCTGAAATAAGTGCTCAAACCCACAAACAAACCCAGGCTGCAATCAGTTCAAAACAGTAGCAAACCAACAACATTCTAAGGCTAAAATAAGTGCTCAAACCCACAAACAAACCCAGGCTGCAATCAGTTCAAAACAGCAACAAACCAACAACATTCTAAGGCTAAAATAAGTGCTCAAACCCACAAACAAACCTAAGCTGCAATCAGCTCAAAACAGCAGCAAACCAACATCATTATAAGGCTGAAATAAGTGCTCAAACCCACAAATAAATCCAGGCTGCAATCAGTTCAAAACAGTAGCAAACCAACAACTGCAAGCAAACCCACAACAAAACCCCAAGCAAACCCACAGCAAGCAAACCCACAAGAAAGCAAACCCAACAACAAATATGCAGTCAACCCACAAGAATCCCACAAGCAAACCCACAAATAATCAAGGCCATAACAAACCAAGGATGTGCAAAATTGGGGCTCAGATATAACACAAACAATTGAAAACATGGATTGCCTCATCTAACAATGAAATTGTAATGTAGATTGCAATCACGTGAATGGATTGCCTCACCTAACATTGTAAATACAATGTAGGTTACATTCTCATCCAGGATTGCCCTACCTAAACATCACAATGACATTGTAGATTGCATTCTCATAATAAATGAGTATCATCATTGCCCAAAATAAAAAATACAAAATAGCCATACCAATACACAGCGTGCAATGTAGGTTTCTATCAAGCATCATATCCTTCCATAATTATAAGCCTGCAAAAGAACCCAATTTATAATGAGATTACAATTGGAGTACTGAAATATGCATAAAGTTACAACACAAGTAACTTCAACTTACAAAATTAGCAACATAATCCTCAAGTGCTCAAATTACATCAATAAGTAGTGAAATATGCATAAGTTACACCTCTAAGGGATCAACTTACAAAATTAGCAACATATCCATAAGTGCTCAAATTACATCACTATGAAATGAAAATATGCAATGAGTTTACAAAAGTATTAGATAAGTCAAGTTTTCAAAAGTAGTTAAATATCAAGTTTTCAAAAGTCAAACTCAAAATATGACCTCCTAGAACCCTTGCTCATCGATAATCTTCTCTATAAATAGTCTTTGAGCATTTTTTATTTTGATGATCAACCTCCTAGAATCTGATTCATGGTCATACAAGTAATCAAGCACTTTATCCAATGTGTCCTCGGGAAACTCATTCTCATGCGTCATTAGAGCCTTCGCCATGACCTCACTCCAATGTATAACACGTTGATTTTGAATTGAGTATGACATTGACTCAACAAAATCACGCATGATATTGTCATCCTCTTTAGCCTTGCTACTTTTCTTCCTAGGATTTGATGGATCAATTGATGAAGAAGCTACCCCACTAGAACTCTTCAATTTTTTAGCTTGGGTGGAGTTGTTTTGCCCAATTGATTTCTCAGGCTCAAGATATGAGCTAGAGAACAAATCAACCTCATTATCATCAACATCGACATGATCCTCATCAAGATCGACATGTTGCCTACCCCCAAGCTTTTCGGTCATATCTTTGGTGAGATCACCCTTTGCTTGGTCATCTCCCACGATATAACTCAAGTTCTCATAATGGATGAGAGGAGTGTTCAAATACTCCTTCAACCTAGAGCTATTGCATTGTTTGTCCTATATAATGAAATATAGCAAAATCAGTATACTCGTTAGGAAATATTCAAAGTTTGCTTATTTAACAAAAATATTATCTGTGTCCACCTATCAAAACAATCTGGATGCATGGTGACAATCTTAGTCTCTGTATCATAACCAGCCTCACTCATGTTCATGACAGTGCACATATCAAAATATTTACCCTTCAAGCACTTGACATGATTCATGACATTCTCCTTTGTGAATTCAGTGCCACACTTCTTGTTGACCTTCTCTGCAGCTCTTCCATATGCGATGGACTTAAAGTTTTTGTCAACTTTTAGACCATCCCTCGCCATCTGAGCAAGAATTGGGATTAACACATCATCATTCTCTACAGTCCATTTAGCATTAGGCACCCCTCTTGTGTTATCTTTCTTGTTTAAGACTTTTGGTTGCATTTTTCTTTTAGCAACTGCCCTCCTCTTGCTTTTGCTTTTGCTTGGTGAGGTAGCTTCATCCTCAAGATCAATTGCAATTGGTCTCTTCAAAGAATGAGTCTCACCAGAATGGGTGGTGGGGGAAATATGGGTAAGTGGGTGGCCACTATTAAGCGTATTCATAAATGATATAGGTTGTTGAGTCATAAATGAGTAGTTCATATCATAAGGATTGTAAGAGGGATAAGGTGGAGCAGAGTATTGGGTATGAGGGAAAGATAGTGTAGTGGGTGGTGGAGGGAAATGTAGTGTGGTGGGTGGTGGAGGGAAATGTTGTCTAGGTGTTCTAGGTGAAGGAGTGATATTGCATTTATCACTGTCATCAAAGTCTGCCATGTCTGATTGATATAAATGAAAACATACAAATAACATTCAAACATCAAGTTAGTACGATATACATGTTAGTACAATAATAGAGTGCGCATATCTGAAAATAGCATTCATAAAGATAAAAAGTTCATTCATAAAGATAAAATATCCATCATTACAATAATATCAAAAGAGTACATAGAGATAGTAGACAATATATCGAGAACAATAATGCATGAAAAATAGAGCTTAAATTACATCCCAGTCTCGGTTGTGTCTCCACCACGATATTTATTATAATAATCTCCCACATTTCAATTGCGATAAGATCCCTCTTTGCTCTCCATTCATTTCTTGAATCTCTTTCCTCTCTTTGCGTCAAAGTTTGAGTAAAGTCAACAACACCCTCTTCACCCTCATTGGCTATTTCATCACCATCTTCTTCAATGAAATTGTCCTCATGCAACAACTCATCTCCCGGATCTTCTATGGCTATATAGTTATGAAGTATAGCACAAGCAATAACTATATCAACTTGAGTTGGAAAAGGGTAGTGTGGCTTCGCAGATAGGATTTTAAAACGATTTTTCAATACCCAAAAGTTGATTCAATTTTAGACCTCAGAGATGAGTATCTTAAATTGAACAACTCTTGTCTATTATTGATTGGCCTACCATTGTACTCATTTAAATGATAACGCACTCCTTGATATGGGGAGATAAAGCCAGACATAGTAGTGTAGCCCGCATCACACAAATAATATTTTCCTACAATTACCAAAATAAAATTTAGTCAATTTTTAAATTTTAATTAAATAGACATACTTTATTTAATTTATTTATTACCGTCGTAAACTCTCAATCCGTGAGGTTGTGGTCTAGATAGCGCGTATTGTAAAACTCTATAATCATGAGCGGATCCCTCCCATCTAGCTAGAACATACAAAAATAACTTGTTGGGAGTGCATGCAGCTAGAATATTTTGAGTTACACCTTTACGACCTCTAAAACGTCCAACAAGACTAGCGGGAAGCATGGCGTCGATATGGGTTCCGTCTATCATACCAATGCAATCCTATATGATGTATTAAACAGTTATTAATAATAGAAAAGAAAAGCTAAGTGCTATATTATAAGTAGTTATGTTATCATAGTCGTTACCTTGAAATAAGGATAGTACAACGGGTTGGTGGCAATCTCTGACGACAATTCACTTGGTGCTTGCTTCATGCATCGCCCCCTTAAACGACCAACGGCTTCTAAGCACTTGTTAAAGTATTTTAAAACGGTTTCCCCCGATCTTATGAAATGTGACCTAACAATTCTATTTTTTATTTTATGGCCTAATATATTAAGGAACATGAGCAATTGTTCTTCTACTTTAACACCCCGTGAATCTTTTAGTAGGCCAGTATATCTCATTATTCTAACAAGATTTTCAAATGCACGTGGCCTCATTCTAATATAAGCCCTACAACTCTCATTATAGCCATTGAACACACGATTTATGTGCCTAGTTTTAGAATCTATCTTCTCTTTTTTCCCCACCTTAGGGTGATAAGTAATTGATTTCCTTCTACTACGTATCCTCATTAAACAAGCAAACACACAAATGACCGCAGAGACAGTAGCATTAGAAGCCATCCTCATTAACATTTCTTCATCAATGTCGTCCATCTACATTGTTTTAAAAAGAAATTTTCCATATAAATATTAGAAATTGTTTTGTATTCACTAAGACAAATATTATAATGATAATACAAAGATAAGAATCTAATTAGAACACACAATGACACTAATAGCATACAAAAAGGCATAGTATCTCAAATCTTGATGGTGTATTAATTTTAAAAGGGCAAACAAAATTTGGGTAGAATGCTCAACATGCTTGTAGAGATAAGAACCTTTTTGATTTTGTAAGTATACATGGTGTATTTTTTTTAGACGAGAGAAGGTGCATGCTTTATGGCATTCTATTTCCTTATAATTAGAAATATTGCTCCGGTAAGTGGTTACTAATCTTCTAGCTCATAACTTGTGTTAATTTTGTGTAGAATTTGGCACAAGTACATTTTCATCTAGAATTACTTTTACAAATTCCAGAAGTCCATGTTTATACTAAGACCATAGAGAGAACTATACCCAGTTAACGGGCTTTCATGAGATGATGGCCTATCTACTTCTCAATTCAACTGTAGAATGGAGGCTAATGCAACTCCAAAGAAATGAATAAGAGCACAGTGAGCAGATAAAGCATGCAAACTGCAACAAATCAAAAATACTTTTTTTATAAAAACCTGGGCATCACAACCAAAATAATAGAAAGTAACTGCTGTTATCCCAATTGACTGACAGCAGTAGAACCAATATAACTTAATTAATCCTCAAATCAACTGTGGTTTCATCACGTTGCCATGTTTAGGAGCTTCAATGTATGTTGCAATTTGCAAATGCCAGTAATTTTTCTGTAAGCTCCAGTATTGCCAACAATTATGTGGAGTCAAAAAATCAAGCAGTAACTACCCTAGGCAATATGGAGGTTCTTTATTTTCCATTGCAGCCAAAGTCATTCATCCACAAACTCAACCTTTAAGAAAATACAGCATCACTGACATACTACCGCCACACATTAATTAATAAAAACAAAGAAAGCATTCCACAGAATACTAAAGAATAAGCATTTCTTTAAAAATCTTTGACATATGCAATTCTATTGGTAACAAACATGGCAAAGGAATGTGCGTGATTCTTCAAAAAACACAAAAGGATATCAAAACCAAACCCAAAGACACCAATTCTATATGTCCACAAGATTATTGCCCAAAACAAAATGCTTATTCTTTAGGGAAATTCCCAAACTGCTGATTTGAGTTCATGCTTGCGGGGTTAATCAAGCAAAATACAAATGATCAAAAGCAATCCAATTCGGCAACTCAAAAAACCCTAGAAACCCTAACACTTATCAAAGCATTCGAAATTCAAATTAGAGTAGAGGGGGTGCGAGATTTACCTGCGCGGTCTGAAAGAATCGCCTCGAACCCTAGAAACACCGAATCAAAAGAAATCCCCAAAGCGTCTTGCAAATCAAATCGGCAATGGAAATGGAGGAGGCGGGTAATGGAGGAGGCGGGTAAAAGAGGAGGGAAGCGAAAATGGCAGCGGGAAATGGAGGAGGCGGTGAGTCTAGGGTTGGGAAGGTACGGGTGAGATTTTGGGATTTCAACAACACCCGAGATGAGCTGGCCTCAATTTGTCAGAAGTTTTGCCCATATCCTCTCTCAAAGAGAGGATTTGATAAATGCCAAAATCAATTACTATTTAATTGTTTTGGGATCTTATATCCCAAAAAAAATTTTGAAACAAACATGGGTTAAGGAATTCTAAAACCCCCAAAAATCAACTTTTTCATCCATATCCCACCTATATCCCAAAAAATAGTTGAAACAAACAGCCCCTCGTACAATGGGCCAAAGAAAAATACCCAAAATAATGCTGGAGCATGCTGGAGCAAGACAAATCACCAAAGTAGAGAAAGGGGTCAAGAGAAATTACCAAGCAAGCTGGTAATTTAGCTCTTATTCTTCTGTGTTTTGTACCATTGTTGAGCCTGGCCCAAACAAGAAACCCGTAAAGAATACGGCTTCAATTCGTACCGGACCTAATTCCTTTCTTGACTAGGACAATATAGGAGGAGAAAACTCGTGTGCTCACCGCCGCACACCAGGCCCACTATAAATAACATCCGGTCCCACCCCCCAACCTCACGCCCGATCTCTCTCTCTCTCTCTCTCTCTCTCTACGCACAGGGAACAGCTCTCTTTCTCTCTCTAGCATGGAGGAAGTAGCCATCTCTTCGTCCTCCGCCCAAATCGAAACCCTGGCCACCGCCGCCAGCGGCAACCCTTATCAATCCACCGAAGCCCTAGCTCAAACCCTAGATCACTCCTGCAATCACGATCACCAAACCCTAGAATCGTCCAACCCCCCTCCGCCCGAAACCCTAGATCCCCAATCCAACAACCCCCCTCCTGCCCCTCCCTCCGAAACCCTAGAACCCGAACCCAAAACCCTAACCCTAACCCAAGAAACGCCCCTGATCTCGGAGAAAAGCGGCCTCACCGTCGGGACCCACAGCGGGACCGACCGCGACGGCGTCTCCGGCGGCGAGGAGGAGACCAGCAGCCGCCGTCGCCGCCGAAGCCGGTGGGACCCGCCGCCGGAGTCGGACAACAGCGGTGCTAACGCCTCCGACCCCAACGCTCCCTCCGGCGGCCGGAAGAGGAAGTCCCGGTGGGCCGACGACGACGTGAAGCCAATAATCCAGCTACCCGATTTCATGAAGGACTTCACTGCTGACCTCGATCCCGAGGTACAGAGCTTGAACGCTAGACTTCTTGAAATTAGCCGTCTTTTGCAATCTGGATTGCCCTTGGATGATCGCCCTGAAGGTGCTCGATCCCCGTCCCCTGAACCGATTTATGATAATATGGGTATTAGGATCAATACTAGAGAGTTCCGAGCCCGAGAGAGGCTTAATAAAGAGAGACAAGAGATTATATCTCAACTCATTCGTAGGAACCCGGCTTTTCGTCCCCCGGCTGATTATAGACCTCCCAAGCTTCAGAAGAAGCTTTACATTCCAATGAAAGAGTACCCAGGCTACAATTTCATTGGATTGATAATTGGGCCTAGAGGGAACACACAGAAGAGAATGGAGAAGGAGACTGGGGCTAAGATTGTAATTCGAGGAAAAGGATCGATTAAAGAAGGAAGGTTGGGGCAGAAGAGGGACTTGAAGCCTGACCCTGCAGAGAATGAAGACTTACACGTGTTGGTCGAGGCCGAGACTCAGGAGGCATTGGATGCTGCTGCAGGGATGGTGGAAAAGTTGCTTCAGCCTGTGGACGAGGGTTTGAACGAGCATAAGAGACAGCAGTTAAGAGAGCTTGCAGCATTGAATGGGACTATTAGGGATGATGAGTTTTGCAGGTTGTGTGGTGAGCCTGGGCATAGGCAGTATGCTTGTCCTGCGAGGACTTCTACATTTAAGAGTGACGTTTTGTGTAAGATTTGTGGGGATGGAGGGCATCCCACAATTGACTGTCCTATGAAAGGGACCGGGAAGAAGATGGACGATGAGTATCAGAACTTCTTGGCTGAGCTCGGAGGAGCTGCACCTGACTCTCAAACGAAGCAGAGCTCAGCATTGCCTATAATGGGTTCTGGTACTTCGGGCACCAATCCTCCTTGGGCTGGAGGAAATAGTACACAGCCTGGGGCTTCTAATGGTGTCAAGAAAGAGTATGATGAGACAAATCTCTACATTGGGTATCTTCCCCCTACTCTTGATGATGATGGTCTCATAAGGCTCTTCTCGTCTTTCGGTGAGATTGTGATGGCTAAGGTTATCAAGGATAAGATCACCGGGCTGAGCAAAGGGTATGGGTTTGTGAAGTATTCTGATGTTGCACAGGCAAACAATGCTATTGCTAGTATGAATGGGTATCATCTTGAAGGGAGAACTATAGCAGTGAGAGTGGCGGGTAAGCCGCCTCAGCCTACCGTGGCGCCAGGCCCACCAGCACCCACGGCTCCTGCATATCCATCTCAGCAGTATATGGCTGGTGGGCCCCCTCAGCCTCCTCCCCCAGGAAGTTATGTGCCCACTTCGGTTCCTTGGGGCCCACCGGTTCCTCATCAGTATGCTCCATATGCTCAGCCACCGCCACCTGGTTCAAGCATGTATGCTTCTGTCCCTCCTCCTTATGGAGTTCAGTATCCACCTCCTCCACCACCACCAACTAGTCAAACTGCGGCATCAAGTGAAGCAATGCCTAACTATCCTCCAGGAGTGCAGCCACAGACTAGTGCTGGACTTGCTCAGCCAATGCCAAACAATGTATATGGCAGTGTACCGCCTCCTTATCCTCCTCCTCCAATGGGCTATGCACCTTATTATGGTGTTACTCCTGTACCTCCACTGCCGAGTACTGCTGCCTCTCAGGGGTTTACGAATGCACCTTGGGCCCAGAACCCACAGCCTCCCAGCAGTGACCAATCTCAGGGGACTGCAAATGCACGGTGGGCATCGAACCCACCTCAGGCACCACCGATTCAGCATGTATCATCTTCGGAACAGCAGACAACTTATGGTGGTGATACTGAGTATGAAAAGTTTATGTCTGAGATGAAGTGATGCTGATTTATGGGCATGAATTTTTTGGGCTTGAAGGGTAAGACTTCTTATTGACCTTCATCATAAATTTGATTGAGTTAACTAGCTTAGACACGGACAGGGTACGACAAAAACACGGATACAGGACACAAAAATTCTTCAAAAGGTAGGGCATGGCACATCAACTTGTTATTAGAATACATATTATAATAATTACTATGATAGTAAAGAGAGTTAGTGCATGCATATGTAAACATGTTCATGCATTTAGAAGTCTTACCAAATTTTCAAATAATACAAAAGATATCAAGCTTACATATATGCTATTTCCTTGACCTAAAATACATGGTTATAACTTTGCAAAAGGAAGACGACTTAGCTCTTCAACTTTATACTAAATGTTAGACATATGTAAACTTAGTTTATACAAGTCAATAATTTATAGTAATTTCCATTATATTCTTTGGTGTATAAATAAAATAAATATACATTTCTTGCATGTAGACAAATGAAGAAGTGTTTTCAAGAAGTGTATGATGAACGTTTTAAATTAAACTTGTAGTGTATAATAGAGGACACATTTGAATAGGTATGTGCATATCCATTTAGTGCCCAAGGATGTGTCCTTGTCCAGTATTGGTATCGGAACATCAGATGTGGGTACGACTTCACGGTAGAAGCACTTATGCTATATAGGAGTTGTCCTGTGTTTTCATGTTTGCACTTTATGCACTGATTAACATTAGTATTGGAATTTTATGTTCTTCATATAGTTGATAGAGTTTGCTGTTTACTCGTTAACTTTTTTTTCTATGCTTGTGGGAACTATTTTGCACTACTTTTTCTTTTATATATTTCCACTTGTTGACATAAAATCTTGTGGTGATTGACTTTTTCTGGCAGGCTTAAGGTTTCATGGAGCTATTGTGATCCTGATTATTTCCTGTTGCTTTGACTACTACTAGTTGGAAGTTTGGGACTCACATCTTAACTCTTGCTGTAGTGTTATGTCAATTGCAGAGTAACGCTTGGACAAGCTGTACCAAATCACATGGTATTTGAGACTATTTGGTTTCTCCGTTGCTGATTCCTTGTACTCTGGGTCTCGTTTTGCCTTCCATGGCGGTGTTTCGAGCCACTGACATGCTTGGATTGTTTGTTATCTTATATTCGCTTTCTACTGGATATTATGGACTTGCATACTAATGTTTGTGTTGTTACTTCTGTTGAAGACTTATTACATTTTCTTCTGTAGCTGGTTAGCTAATTTGATTTGCTTTATCATGGTACTATTTGATTTTCTAATCTGTAACCTTTAAATTCATATGAGATGGAGTTGACCAATGTAGGCAGTTCCAGAAGGTTCAGAGGGCCTTGTCTTCATATTGGTATGTAAATTTAGGTTCTTGCTAACGTGTTTCTGCCTCCTGTTCACTCCTCCTCTCTTTATATATTGTTTGCCTAATGTACAAATAAAGTCCATATGTTACAGGTGGGAGGACAGATTATCCATATTGCTAACGCTTATGTCATCTGGTTTTAGTTGCCATATATCTGATCCAGTTTTTTCTGCTGGGATATGCTTGCTAACTTCACATTGTTATTCGTTTATCTTTGTGTTCTCTAACTTGGACTGACCATGTTAGCTGATCTTTATAGAAAATTGTTCTTTTGTTGGATTGTACGCTTCAATGGATAACAAGAGAGAAGGTAGCTTCCTTTCTTCAAGGTGTTTCTTTAAAAGAGGATATGCACTAGAAGCCTATCCATTTTTTTTGGACTCTTTCATGTTCATAGCAAAGCTAATTGTTTTTACACTAGCAAAAGACAACAAAATAGAAACGGTTAACATAGTTGGTTAAAGATACATCAACTAACTTCTTACAGAATCCATTTCCAGTTTTTCTGATGAGCAGGTTTCCCCAAATTCTAATTTGTAGTAAGTATGGTTTCTTTTCATTGAATACTTAGGGGGTGTTTGGCAGCGCTTATTTTTTGGTTAAAGTAGCTTTTAAGCTAGCTTATTCATATATACATGGTTGGTGACATTTCAAAAAAGCTAGCTTTCTTAAGTCCCATTTAAAAAAGTTGAGTTCTCCAACTTTCAAAAAACTAGCTTATAAGCTCATCTAAATAAGCTAGGTTTGACCAAGCAAATGACTTTTCTGTCCTTACAAGTTCATAAAACTTATATATCATGAAAGTTAAAAGCCTACCAAAAGCTAGCATAAAAATCAAAAGCGACCAAAAGCTAGCAAATACCTTATAAGCTTCAAAAAATAAGCCCTCCCAAACACCCTCTTATTCACCTTTTGACTGTCAGTTGCAAGTAATCTGATTGTTTCTAGTGCAATAGAATAAATGCATCCTGAGTTATGGGGATCAGGAAGATGATGTGTGCTAGCTTTCTTAAGCCACAAGATGCAGCTAGACTGGTAAGTTTTGAATGTCACTATCTGGCAAACTCATTGTGTTAAGATGATTGTACAGACAACTTTACCTATGCAGGGGATTGGTGGGTGATATACTTTGGATGATGCAGAACTTGTTAACCTCTGTGAGTATCTTGGCTCTGACACTTGAAGGTACCTCTCACCCGTTATGAGGGTTAACTCTCACATAGGCTAGGCAATCAGTATTGGCGTTCAGAGTTATTAGCTTTGAGAATAAATTACTTGAGTAGTAAGGGATCTGTTGATTCTGTTTGTTATTAGAGATAAGCACCCGTCAATAGGTTCTTATTTTTCCAATTGCTCTAGGCACATTTACTCTATTAGCTTTTCTGGACAAGCATAAATACGCTGAAGATCAGCCCGATATTCTTTCTTTTTGGCAACCATTACCTGTTGGTGTGTAGGGCATTATGCTTCTGCATGATTACCTTGAGGTGAAGTGTTCACCTCCCTTCTCCTCCATTCCCCCTTTAAAAAAACCTCCATTTTTTCACCTTTCTTTCCCTCCATTCACCCCATCCAAACAGGGTATTAGGGTAAAAAAAGATATAAATGGAAGATATTTGGGTAGCTTCTTAGATCTATGACGGATTTCTTTTCCCAATTATTTAAGATTCATATAACTAAGAGTTTGCTTATGTTCAAATGCAAAGAGTCATATTTCTTGTCAAACTTTATTAATAAAAATTTTCTTACATGATCCCTTGAATAAGAAACCTTGTATAAAATTTTATTGTACTGGTACAGAACATTCATTCTTATTGAGCAACTGCAATCAATGGGTGAGTGCAAATCAGATATGTAGTCGTGGATTTTTTTTTTCTTCATATATTACTTTTGAGAGTTTAACATATTTCACATTGTCTTGTGAATCTTTCCCTGCATTACTTTGTACTTAGAGGTGAATGATTTATTTCCCTCTAACATTGTTCAAGTTTAGTGATCATACTAAGCAGTGGTTCATGTAATGTATTCATTTAATGTCACCCAGCATGCGCCCCCTCCCTTTTTTTTATTGCCTAATGCTAATACGTGTAGGTTGAGCACAAATGCTTGTTAGCAAGGCAGCAAAATAAACAAGTTATCTCATGTAAAATATAAACACGGTTTACTTCTTTCAATTTTATTCTCAAACATTATTTATCAACCTTCGAAAAGGAAAGGTTAACATCTACAAGTTAACCCTAAAATATGCAAAGCAATATTAAATATCAAACTTAAAAGCTTATATGCTTCTACCACATAGTTGTATTGCCGTTGATCATAGTAATACCATAGTTCTTTCATTGTGTGGTTAACCCTTTGGAGTGAGCAATGTGTTAACTCCTTTTTGAAATAGTCTTTGTCTGGGCAGGATGCTGGTGTTTATTAGTTATAGTATTTATTTTCTTAAGTTATTGAACTTAGTCTATTACCCATGTTTAGCGTGGCGAACACGAATTCATGTTTGCATGTTATTCCAATTTTAGGTATAGAAT
Source organism: Asparagus setaceus (assembly GCA_012295165.1). Taxonomy (NCBI): domain Eukaryota; kingdom Viridiplantae; phylum Streptophyta; class Magnoliopsida; order Asparagales; family Asparagaceae; genus Asparagus; species Asparagus setaceus. Next base: position 34,292,156 of record CM022707.1, read on the forward strand.
TTATCTACACTCTTGACAGTGTAGCCTTTCTGCTGATATCATTAAGGACTAGGTTGCGTCTACATGTCTCTAGTTTTTTCTCTTTGTTAAATATATTAAATCATCAACCTTTAAATTACTGTAATGTTTCTGAAGTTCACATGATTTTTTGAATTTTGTAGTAGTAGTAGCTCAGCAACTACACGAATTTTCTTTATTCCATTCTTTTATCTACCAAGTCTTAGTGTTTCAAATCACCTAGCTCTTCTCTCTAGACAATAATTTGTATCTGAACTTAACTTAAATCTGGCTACAGTGGCATTTCGATTAATTCAAATTTCAGCTGATTGTGCATCATATATAAATCAATTGATACCGAGCCTTTACTTTTATAATGTTTTCTTTTGATTATCTTTAAAGCTGATTCTTATCATGTTTCTATTGTCGTATATTGATTTCTCATATGGCTTCTTAAGCATTATTATTCTAGTTGCACATTAGCTTACTTATATTTTAGTTTTCCTTTCTGAAATTTGGTAGATCCCTTGTTTCTTAAAAATGTTGACTTGTTTTCTTCAGCACTCTGTGGTTTATCATTTATTTCTTTTACTCACTACCGCAGAGACAATATTCTTATTAGTATTCCTTTTGTTCGCTTTGGTGTTATTTGGTCAAGGTGAACTCAGAATACTACAATGTTCAGGTCATTTGCTGCACTCAGTTAAATTAAACCTCAGAAGGAGATCTTGAAGTACTAGTTTTACATGATAGGCTTCTAACTATTGGAGCCATCATTGTGAAAGACCCCGTGGCTCTGATCGCATGACAGGAAAATGGCATGTTACTGGTGATCACCTCCTCCTCAATTTAATGTTTTAGAGGATATTAATATGAATGGTTCAGAATCTTGAGTGTCTGATATTGGCATTTATGTAAATAGGTGGCTTGTCATGCTAATTCTTTACATGATTATTGTCCACAGGTAAGAGAAATTTGTATAGGTAGATCATAGATATTTACTTATGTTGGCAGAATATCCACATACTCGTAACTATGACCACACAATATGTTGTCATAAACTGAAGTAGGAGGACCATAATTCTTAGGATCGTGGTTGAGTAAATGTGGTTCATCTGCTAGTAACTGTGCAAAGCAATGCCATGGTAAATCGTAAATGACATTTGTTATCTGTATACGAGAGCATAGAAATAGTTGAGGTCATAGTAGGATTTAATCACATTGTATGTAGTGGAAGGTTTCAGATGTTATATTATAAACAGAAGCCATCCTGTTGAGTTGTGAACCAAGTAAAGAAAATGGGAAACATCAATAGCTTTTTGGGTAAATATCACTTTGTGAGGGAATGATGATATCCAATGTTGGAAGTGGTAATTTTGATACCATGTTGTAAGCCGTAATTTTGGAGGAAGCCGCCTCTCAGCCCTCTCCTTAAGGTTAATAATTGTAGGCAACTTAATAGAGGTATTTTGGAAGTAATGAAGAAGGCTTTTGATGGTTTTGATGGTGAGATTTGATGAGTAATGGTTGTTTATCCTAGTTAAAATTAAAATGTCAATAAATGTGAATGATGTTTTGATATTGAGATTAGACTAGTAATATCATTCATGTAGTGGAGGCATTAAATAATAGAGGCATCCTCATTTGTGACACAGAAAGCTGTCAGCCAACTATTGGCAACTGCTTGTGTCTAATACTAAGTGTTGTATCTACTGATTGAGGTGGTGTGACTCTAACTTCAAATCTTTTAAGTATCTAGTTTGAAAGCAACTCTTTATTTATGCATTCTTATGTCAACAAATTTGAGAAACCAGGTATCTCGTGATATAAGAAAAGGTGAACTTAGCAGTCTGCACTTTTTAGGCATAGGTGTTTCACCAGTTGGCCAATGAGTGTGCAGATTGCATACTGAGCCACTAATGGTAAGTACCTTGGCAGATTCCTGTAACAATATTGCTGTCACTTAGTAGGTCCTTGGGCTATTCTACTGGAAGCTTTATTTGGAACTAAGCAAGTAAAGAAGTTGGTATGGCAATAGTCAAAGTCGTGCAGCTTATGCTTTCAGAAGTAATTATTTGCTTACCATTAGGTGATTCATGTTCCTGAATGAGTGATGGGTTATATATGTTAAGGATTAAGTTGGGTATCGGAGACAAGTTCTTTAATAGCACTTCAGCTTGTTGCATATTGGATATCCAGGTAGCGATATTATTGAATTCATAAATGTTAGGCTAACCTTCAACTAGAATGCATAGTACCAGGCTCTTTGGACTAGCATCTATTACTTTTATCCTGATTGCCAAGCTTGTATGAGAAACTCTTAGATGTATAAATCTGGAGAATAGCACGTTGCTGAGTTTTTGAAGTATCTGTACTTCTATTGTAGACGAAATAATGGTAAAGCCTAAGGAAATCCAGAGTGGTCGCTGGATTGTTTTTTATACTGTTGAATTTATCATGATTTTCTGTAGGAAAGGCTGAATTCGATGATATATTCAGATCATGGATGTGCTGCTTAGGACCCAAATGGAAATACTGGCTGTTGCTTGTAATCCCAAATGGTCAATAGATCGGTGCATCTATTCCCCCCCGCTGTTTATTCTTGTTAGTATAAAATTATAACCCACCACAACTCAAAGTTTTAGTGAATGTGAGGGCTAAAAAGTTATTTATTTATTTGTTCTCTCTTTTGTCATGCATGGTTTCTACATGAGAATGGTTTTCTCTCTGTTCTCAACATCTTGACTCTGCATTTGTTGTTTTCTGTGGACACTTATTGAGTGCATATTTCTGCATGGTTTCTGTTGGGGGGAAGTTTGAAGGGAAACATCCTGCAAATTTCTCATTTTTTTATTTATTGCTGTTTATGGGGATAGTTGATTGCTATAATTTCTGTTTTAATATGTTTGAATGTTATTCATATGTTTGTGATTCTCAGCCTTCAAAGAAGTTGGCCTTCCGGTCAGTATTATTTTCCAAATTAAGCTTTCTAGGTTGTGTAATCATTTGATACGTTGGACATTGTTGTGGTTATAGTTTTTGCTTAGTGCCCTAATTATGTTTGGTAATTATTTTTTCTACTTTGTTAACAAATTAAGCTTTTGAGGCTGTGCTGTGTTTTGTCTTCGGTATCACAATTTAATATCCAAAACTGCTATTGACAAATTTTGGTAATTATTTTGCTTGTTCTGATGTTTTCGTTTTTCAAGACCTTAGGTTTCAAAATACTATCAGAACATTCTGATCTAACTATCCCTAATTTTATGTGGAACCTGATAATTTCTTGGTTTAGCTAACTATATGTGGCAGGTCGTATTGCTTCGAACGGTGGTTTTTCCAGAGAGGTTAATCTGAGGATGGCTGGTTCATAGTGCTGTTGTTTTGGTGGGAGACGAACCGGTTGCTTTTGTTCATTGAATGCTTACAAGTAAATGTAATATAAATTTATACATAAAGTTAACTATAAGTCTGCTCTAACCTCAGGGCTTGACTGACTAACTATTTTTCTTTTTTTTTTCCGGCTTTTCATCTGTCATGTTGAGAATATTTAGTATGACGATAAGTGAGTTTAGGTTATTTGAATCATATTTCACTCCCAGTAAAGTTTTACCTAAATCCAAACGTGATGACTAGGAAAGTACGTTATGCTCCGCTCCAAGTAAAGTTTTATGGCTAAATATCAGAAAACCTCCCATTAACTTTGGACAAGTATCGGAAAACCCCCCTTAACTTTCAAAATGTCGGAAAACTCCCCTTAAGTATTAGGATTATCACATAACCCCCTTTTAACTTTTAGATTTTATCAGAAAACTTTCTTTAACTTTGAGATTTTATCAGAAAACCCACTTAAATTAGGGGGATTTTTGATAAAATCTCAAAGTTAAGGGGGGTTTTCTGCTAACCCCTAAACTTAAGGCAGGGTTTTCTAATATTTTTAAAGTTAAGGGTTTTTTTTGATAATCATACAAAAAAAGTAAATTATGCATATTGTTCTAAACTCTACACCTTAAATTCCAAGCAAAGAGGGTTTCATATCTAATAGGTGGATCTAATCTGATGACCAGAATAAGTTTTAAACTCGCCGCTAGAGATATGATGTCGACGCTAACTTGTTTATATCTGAAAAATGTTACAAGTGTAAATTGTCATTGATGTTAATGTTAATAAACTAAAAGTGGAAAGCTTGTAAATGTTTGAGAGATATTAGCGGTTTTGATTCATATTCTCCAAGGTCAAAGTTCGATCGTAGGTGCTAAAAGATTTTTGGAAACTTGAAGGAAGTGATGAAACTGTGACAGCTATATTAATTTTAAGTAGCAGAACAGTTATCTTAATCTCGAAATTTTATTGTTTTCATACTTTAATCTCAAACTTGCCCTCCTCTCGTAACTCCTATATTTCGTCTTTCACACGTGTCAAAATTTAGGAGTTAAAAAGGGATTAAATGTAAGGAGAAATTGATGGGATCTGACAACATGAGTCGGAGCTAATGTGACAATGTACTGTTTTTGAGCATATGGAATAGCATCCAAGGAGGAAGTAGTCTCAAGATTGAAGAATGATCAATTTAGACATAATATTTTTTTTAATAAGACTAGGACTTGAGCGTGTGTAACTAGATAGATTTATAAAAATATATAGTTCAATTAGTAAATGCAGTGGGTCTAATGGTGTTTTTATTTTATTTTATTTATTTGGCAATATTATTATTTTCCTTTAGCCTAAATTCTATATATGATATGAAACAGCATGAGGACCACTGTCAATCCCCTACATCTTGCATAACCCAAGCAAAATCTTGTCATGATTTTTAGCTGACGCCCCTCCTTCAATGTCATCCACCAGATGCTTAAATTTATCCATGCCTGCCAAAATACTGGAGGCTGAGGAGCCGAAGCCTAGATTCTCTGTGCCACGTGTCATCAGGCAAGTGAATGAGAAGCACCCACTCCTATCTCTCAAAGATAAGGGAGGCCCTTGGCTTGCATTAAACTAGCGATCCCCATCCTCTTACTCTTCATCACCTCCAAACAACTGAGATCTTTCTCACTCCAAAAAAATGGCTTCTGTTTGTGCTTCCTCCTCTGCCATTGCAACTGTTGCCAGGCAAGAAGTTTATATATTTTATTTTTATATTTATTTTTTGATAAAGATGATTTGATTTGTTGTTTGATTTTAGAGATTAATTAGTAAGATGGTAACAAATTTAAAAATAAAAGCTAATCATCTTTGTTACTTGTACTAAGATGGTGACAAGTTTGTTATATGATTTAGCATCTACATTTTTCATTTGTATCTTATGTGTGGGATGCTAAAGTCTCTAATCATGATGAAGATTGCGGGTTATATTTTTGTATTCTAACACGTCTCCGCAGGTTGAGCGTTTTTTTAACGGGGAGCCGAAACATGAATTCACACAATGATGTTAAGTTTTAGAAAAAATCCGTTTTAAATTCGTGGCCCGTGGGATTTGAACCTAGATTGCTCTGATAATATGTCAAAATTCTTAACTAATTACACTAAAACTTTAAAGTTGTGATGAGGATTGATGGTAATATTTTTATATTCTAACATGGGAAATCAGTATAACTTAATAAATGCAACATAAATCTTCTTCGTTTATGAAAAACATGTTTTCGCACTGTTAAATTTCTTTAAAATAATATATGAAAAGTATTTAGATGTTGAGTTTGATAAACGGCATCATAAAACTACTCAAATTTTTTTATGAAATTGTTCTGCAACAGTCCACAGAATGCATTATCTGCAACAAAGGCGTCCTTCTTTGGAGGGAGAAAGCTGAGACAAGCCGGGAAATGGGCGGCAGCCACCGGCCGGAGGTCACTCTCGGTGTCGGCAGCTGCGGCGTCAGAAAGGCCCCTCTGGTTCCCTGGCAGCACCCCTCCTCCATGGCTCGACGGCAGGTCCATAAAAATCCCATTTTTATTTTAATTCATTTTTTATATTTTTCACATGTTTGTTATCTTTAGGCTTAAAATTTTTTCTTTTCATTTCATGAATGCAGCCTCCCAGGAGATTTTGGGTTTGATCCTCTTGGCCTTGGTAAGCTTAATTAAAACTTCACCTGTGCATTCATTTCATTGACATTCTTTTTTCGCTCTAATTTTAAGGCAAAACATTGTTACCTTTAAAACAGATAATTAATAGAATAAAAGGAAAGACAAATTGATATCTGGAATGTTGGGTTTAGATTTTTGTTGCACAAAAATTTGTCGTAAATCTATATTATGTTATCTCAGGAATATGCAAAATAAAGTTTATGTTAGATTATTGTCATTCATTCAAAATCTAACACGTACTATACATATTTATTAATTTGCCCTCATTTCTATGTTTTTCCCTCAAAACTGTCTAATGAGAAATAGAAGATTGTGATTGAGAAAGTTAACTATCCACTACTTTTTGACAATCAAAGAGATCTGAATGCCTGTTTATTAGTCAGGTTATCAAAATCTACCTGATCATGCGAGGATGTTTGGTGATATACATATTCTTATTCAGACTCAATTGTTGTGTTCATGCAGGATCCGACCCAGAGACCTTAAAATGGAACGTCCAATCCGAAATAGTCCACTGCCGATGGGCGATGCTCGGCGCCGCCGGCATCTTCATCCCCGAATTCCTCACCAAAATCGGAATCCTCAACACTCCATCATGGTACACGGCCGGCGAGCTCGAATACTTCACTGACAAAACCACCCTCTTCGTGGTCGAGCTCATCTTAATCGGGTGGGCCGAGGGCCGAAGATGGGCCGACATAATAAAGCCCGGTTGCGTCAACACGGACCCAATCTTCCCCAACAACAAGCTCACCGGTACCGATGTGGGCTATCCGGGTGGGCTCTGGTTCGACCCGTTGGGCTGGGGTTCGGGCTCGCCGGAGAAAGTTAAGGAGTTGAGGACTAAGGAGATCAAGAATGGGAGGTTGGCTATGTTGGCTGTTATGGGGGCCTGGTTTCAGGCCAATTACACTGGGACTGGCCCAATTGATAATTTGTTCGCTCACCTTGCTGATCCTGGTCATGCTACAATCTTTGCTGTAAGTGCCATAAAATCCTATGTATCACTATAATATGTCAGGTTATTTGCCGCCCTTAGCTTTTAAACTCTCATGGGAATCAAGAGGAAATGTTCTTGACGAATGTCTAATTCTGATCATCACGTGATTCGTAAGAAAGTTTAGAAACTGACGGAAAACCATGTTTTTTAGGAAAGCCAGGGGATGTATGTGTTAATTAAATAGAAAATTGGTAATAAGTAGCAAAAACTCTGTAACATAATAAATGTATTTGCAAACAACCCTGATATTTTTCTGCAAAATCCCTTTTTTTTTACTAACAAAAGACGTTAAATTTTGTGGATTTTGGCCAGGCTTTCACCCCCAAGTGAAGGAGGAAGAAGAGGATGGCGATCATCGGTAACGGGGATCAATGATGTAAATCTTTAGGTATTGCCGAGGGTCATGAGAATATTGGAAGGGATTGTAGAGTATGGAGATGAATGTATCATTTCTAGTTGTGTCTTATAATATTGTGTTTTGTATGCTGGATTGAGTAAGAAACAATGTACAAATTTACTTAGAAGGTTTGCTTCTGGGTAGCAATGCTAAATACTTAATGCAGTATGATTAATCAGTTTAGTTATATTAAGCCTCTTACCTTAGTCAATGTCTGCATAATAACATATATCACATTAATTAATTAACAAAAAATATCTCAATAATTATAGGTATTCTACAAAAGAGAATATTTCTGCTCATATGATTAATATTTTCTTTCTTAACTGTTAACTATTTGAACTTAGATAACTCTCACAATCTTTCTGACTTTGACGCATTGCCATTGCGAGTTGGGTATCTCTAGCAACAACAAATTCGAAGTAATTTCATAAAATGGATTTTAAGATAGAAAATGATTTGCTAATGGAAAGCAAGAAAATGTGTAAATATCTCCAGAAACAAACAACCCAGCTTTCTTGAGAAATGAGAACAACATGGTTGAGTGAAATGTGTGAACAAGAAGCATGCACTATTACAACTCTTTCAAGTCTCCAATGTGGGGTGGGGACACGTGTAATTAAACTATAAAAAAAATCAATTTCATATATTCACAAAAAAAAAAACACTCTTCAAGAATTCTCTTTGGATGACTACCTTAGTCCAAATCATTCTACCCTTTCAAGAATCTGATAGTATATATTTCTAAACTTATCAGGGAAGGATCTTAATCTCTATAGGCTTTTTGCCTTGTAAGAATGAACTCTGCTTCTTGCAATCAATTGCCTTGAACGTTAAAACTTCTCTTTTATCTGTTGTTGTAGTAAAATTATTACTAACATATACACAATTTTTTACTTTTTGAATGCAAGAACAACATGCCCAAGACATGTTCTATATGAAATGGTTTTTTTTATAAACCGAAACTTCGCACATGTCCCCGGTTAGACCTGTAAATTTTATTAATTAGATAGCAGAAATATACAAATTTCATACAAGAATGAGGGGGTCGCCGAGGATTGTTCTATAAGTAATGTTTGAAATTCAACTTAATCATGAAAATTGTAAACTATACATGCATACATATATTAAATATAAATCTCTCTGGTTAGAGATTACCTATCCGGATCTTTCGTAGAGATTGCCATGCACCTGAATCTTCGAACAACGATCAGGAAGCAATCACACCGAGATGGAAAAAAGGTACCATGTATCACCCCGCTACTAACTCCGAAAATATAGAATTGAGAGAGAGGAAAGAGGAAATGGCAGTATTTTTTTTTCTTTCTCTTTGCTTTCTGTCTCTTTTATTTTTCACAGTACGTTTTTATTTAAAGAGTGAAAAGATCTAATTCTAATCCAATTAGAATTAGTTAAATATCTTATCTCTAAAGTAAGATAAGTTCCACTTATTTGGGTGTATCCTATCTATCTATGACTAACATGCTCTCACTCACACAAATGAGTGAGTGTCATCCATAGCTCCCCGAGTCATTGACTCCTTAAGTCAAAATCTCCCCGAGATGCTCCTTCCTTTTTAAAACTACATCCATATACCGTTAGTGCTGCGTGGACCATAGAGAACCTGCAATTGGGTAGCCTTGCAGCCAGATCCGTTAGGACTGACACAAGGATATGCCTAAAGAAAATAAATATACACAACATAAGTGTACGTATGTGGTATCCCGTACCCCAAATCTAATTAACAATGTATGCTCAAGTACCTTCGATCATTCGAAGAAGTGTACATGAACACTGCGGTCTACCCTCGATTCATTGCACGCTTAAATCCTGCCCTCGGCATAACTAAGAGTTGCACATGCGATGCTATCAGAAGACATGTCCATTAATCTTCCTCTAGCCCTGAATAGTTGAGTGTGTTAATCACCTGCTTTCCTGATATTGTCTTGTATATGCGATATTGTCTCATTGCAGCAGAAAATAGCAGCCAAAGTAGAGGACGCTCATAATAGCCTTTCCAGACAGCCCAGTATCTCTAAGGGAACAATGACTGCCCTCCATTACTGATGGTCATCTATAAGGGCTCACCCAGCGAGGGAGCAGGGATCCATCCCTCGACCTCCTAATCTCCATCCAAGCACACGTCATTGGCTAAATGTTATGGTGTTACCTCTCTCTCCCTAAGAACATACATCATCAAATGAATACCGTACAGACCTAAGTCTCATTATCCCGTAATAAACTTTTCCGGCCTTACCGCCCCGCAATATGCCTAGGATCTCCTGGCAAGCCCGCACCCAATGTGCCAAGTCAAACCCCAAGTCCGGCTATTAATTAATAGGTAAAGTGGATGTAGGGGTTCCACTTCGACCGCTTCAGCATCTAAATAGACAGCAACCTCATCCTAACCCAATCAAGGCGACTAATAGAGCACTCCTACTATCGCAATACCCAGTAATGCGATAGTGGTGTCATTTCTCTAACCCAAATAACATTCGGCACCTCGGTCTCAGTGTCGGCAACTACCATAGCTCCGAAAGGGATCTCTTGTGTGATAAGAGCTCCTACATGCTGATGTAACTTTCTAATGGTGCACCTAGTGCTCTTCGTGTATCCTGTACACATCATATGCAAATATACTCCATGCCAAAATAATCAAACAGTAATAAGACATAAGAAAATCCCAAATATGCATAAATATAGAAGAGAAAATATCTATAAAAAACAAAATAATGTCTCATAAAGCTATCATCTATAATATCCTAAACGTCTCAGGTCCTAGCTATAGTACAAAATGTCACCATGGATGTAGACCTAAGGTTCTAGTGCCCTAAATGAACTGATCCTTGGCTATTCCCTTCATCAGTGGATCCGCAATCACCTGACTCCTAGGAATGTACTTGAGCACAACCTCCTCCTTCTCTTGCTTCTTGATGAAATGGTTTCAAATCTAGATATGCTCGATTTCCCATGATACTTTGGATCTTTGAACAGGCAATTGCTAACATGCTATCACAATGAAGGATCACCTTATCCTCTGCATGTGGCACTGTTGCTAGACTCTCCAAGAATCTATATAGCCAAACTGCCTCTTGTGCTGTCGTGCATGCTGCTACATATTTCGCTTCCATGGTGAAAAGGGCAATGCACTCTTGCTTCTTACTACACCATGAAATGGCCTCACCATTCAGTAAGAATGCACAACCAAACATTGACGAGTGCTCATCCTGGTCGCCGGCCTAGTCGGCATATGTATATCCTCTTAATCGAGTGTTTGAAATGCCACAGCACAATGCAAAATGCGCAGTCCTACTAAGATATATGAGGATCCTTTTGACTCCTCTCTAGTGAGCCATACTAGGATTGGACTAATACCTACTCATCAGTCCCACTGTGAAGGATATATCGAGTCTTTTACACATCATAGCATACATAAGACTATCGACCACACTTCTATAAGGAATGGTTAGCATTTGTTTCTTTTGTACTTCAGTCTTGGGGCATTGCTTTCGATTTAGAGCATGACTCTTAGCGATTAGAGACCCAATGGGTTTACAACCTTCCATGTCAAACTATTCTAAGACCTTCCTTATGTTTGTCTCCTAAGATTAACCTAAGGTCTTCTTAGAACGATCCCTTAGAATCTGAATTCCAAGGAAAAATCTAGCATCACCCATGTCCTTCATCTCAAAGGTGGAGGACAGCCAACTCCTAGTGTTATTAATAGATTCCATGTTGTTCCCGGCCAATAATATATCGTCAACATATAACGACAGGATCTCAAACATACTACCAGCTTCGCATAGATAGACATAACTATCTTGATTGATCACCCAAAAATCATAACGCAGTATGCTTCGATGGAACCAAAATTACCACACCATGGAAGACTGTTTCAAGCCATAGATAGATCTCTTCACTTGCACACCTTGTGTTCAAGTCCTTTGGCAATGAAACTAGTAGGCTGATCCTTATAGATCTCCTCTTCCAGTTCTGCATAGAGAAAGGCATCTTGACGTCCATCTGGACTAGTTTAAGGTCCATCTATGCTACAAGAGCCAATATCATGTGAATAGAACGATTCTCACTACCAGAGAAAACATATTTTCATATTCCACCCCACTTGTTTGTGTGTTGACCTTGAAACCCACTTGTTATCAATGGTCTTGCGTCCGGCTAGAAGATCTAACAAGTCCCAGACTTACCTCATAGACTCAAGCGCCTCATCCGTCACCGCCTTCCACTCTTTCACTACAGACCCAGAAATAGCATCCTCAAAAAATTTGGGTTCCGCAATATTATGCGGTGCTACCATGAACGCTTCTCTATCAATCTCAAAACGTCACCTGGGTACTAGTCCATGTGACGATCTCCAATGTTGAGATTTCATAGATGGCTCTAAGCCATCTGAAGGAATCTCACTCCAACTGTCTCCAGCTGGTAGAGAAACTTCTTCCTCTTCCGTCACTGGCTCTGTAACAGTCTCCTCGGTATCACACAAGCCTAAATTCTGACTTATCTATCCTCTGTGTGGGAAATCCTCCTCGAGGAACTCAACATCCTCTAGCTCAGTCACAGTCCCATCATCCTGCTCACTTATAAATACATATCCCTTAGAGTGTTTAGAATAGCATATAAAATTACACTTTTTCAGTCTAGGGTCAACTTCTTATATCGATGAAAAGTGGTGTGCATGTAAGTAGTACACCCCCATGGAAGTAAGTGATCCAACACTGGCTTTTTGTCTATCGATAACTCATAGGGTGTTAATTATACTGATTTGAAGGTACATGGTTCAAAATATATGCCGCTATTAATAGTGCGTCTCCCCAAAATGAAATGGGTAGATTGGCTTGTGCCATCATACTCCCCATATCAAGTAGAGTCCTATCTCTCTTTTCGGCAACACCATTTTGTTTTGGAGTATAGGGCATTGTCAGCTGTCTGACTATTCCCTTCTCATCACACGGTTCCTTGAACTGGGTGGATAGATACTCTCTACCACAATCAGTGCACAAAGCCTTGATGCTTTTGCCTAATTGATTTTCCACCTTGCTCATACAGCATTTGAAGCAATCCAATGCCTCAGATCGGTGTAAAATCAAATACACACAACCGTACCTAGAGTAGTCATCTATAAAATTGAGAAAATAAGGTACTCCACCACGTGCCTTCACATTAATAGGTCCATAGATAACAGAGTGTACTAATTGTAATGGAGCGGTTGCTCTCTTTGCTTTGCCAAATGGCTTCCTTATGGCTTTACCTACGAGACAATGCTCACATGTGGAGAGGTCTACCTTGGCAAGAGTCCCATGATGAGCATACTCATCCTGTCCTGCCCGATGTGACCTAGTCTATTATGCCATAAATCAGACCCAACCATAGAATTTACAGTACAAGATAAAGTAGAAAATAAAACAGTTTTATTGCTACTTAAAAGTCACAATCAAAAGAAAATAAGCCATCAATCTCGTGTCCAACACCAACCAAAGAGTTAACTAATACAAACTTAACTAAACCATTCTCAAAATAAATGCCATATCCTAAATACATTATCCTAGAAATCGAAAAAAGATTCATTCGCATGTTGGGGGCATATAGAGCATCCTTTAAGATCCACTCGTTCCTTGAACGGAGGGGAAACCTATAATTGCCGACGCCCAGTACCTCTGCATATGACTCATTTCCTATGTAAATCTTCCTACTCATAGTTAGAATCTTCCTGAACTCTATGAAACCTGATCTGTCCTGACAGATGTGGTCCATTGTTTCTGAGTCTACCATCCAAGAGAAAGTAAAATCAGCGACGTATATAGAACTAGCAACACATGCTAGACTGAGATAATAGTTTACCTTTATCTGTTCTGGACACTCACGTGCGAAGTGGTTGGTCTTATCGCAGCTGAAGCAATTAGCCTTGTTCTTGTCAATTGGCTTAACCACCTTCTTCGCTGGCTTCTTCTTATTCAGAACTCCTTCCAAAGGCCCATTGGTGAACCCCTTTTACTTAGGCTTCTTAGCCATGTTACTTGGGCCCTCAGCTGCCATAGCCGAAGTAGACATGTTCTAGGTTTTGAGTGTGCCCTAACGCTCTACCTCAAGTAGTCTCATATTGCTCTAAGAGTCATGTAAAACCCTGATGACCGCCTAAATCTGCTACTCCTGACTGAGTGCAGCACTGACAATTCCAAGATCTCTGATCGTGTAGGCCATCATGTGAAGGTGAAATTTGATGCCCTGCCCAGCAAACATCTTAGATGAGTCTAACTTTATGCTTAAAGCATAGATCCTCATTTGGGAGACGTGTCTGAACCTCACTTCAAGAGCACCCTAGAGGCTCTTAGCGTTCGGATGGTCCTTGAATTCCCCGATTCGATCGTTCCTCATTGCAACCAACATAGTAAACCGCACAGAACAATCCTTTTGCTTACAAGCATTGTACTCTTCTGCAGCACATCTATGAGCCAGAGTAAAATATTATTTTGGCTACACCATCACTATCTCAGTACAATCCAAGATCTCCTACTCGTTCAGGAGATACTTGATCTTTTGATGTCAGTCGAAATAGTTATCACCATTCAGCTTATCACCCTTGGTGAGATTAACGATAATGTTCTTAGCAACCATCTGTGCAAGAAAAATAATGACACTACTAATTACGGATGCATTAATATTATTGGCATAAGTAGTATTGTTCTTTCCTAAAGAACATTCCATCTCGTCAAGCCTATTAAACCGATAATAAAATTAAATTCTAAGTAAAGAGAAGAAAGTCCAAGCCTCCAACCATAATGTTTACTTAATATAATTTTAAAATCGTTATAAAAATTTTAAAATGGAATTAGATTTCTAAGAGATAGAATGACTAGGTACTTAAATCATATTACCATCTCTATCCGAAATCTCCTACTTAAAATTATTTATTTATTTAATCCGGTATGGGTCTAAATATGCGGCATGACAAATATAAATAAATAATTTCATCTTAATCTTAAATTATTTATTTATTTTATTAATTTTATTAGGGTATTTTGTTTCTCTTAAAATTGGTACACTCCCGAGCTCCCATTGGAATAGCTACTAATAAAAATCTCCAAGATTTTATTAGGATTTTATAATTAAATTTTCTGGTGTATAAAAATAATATTTCTAAACTTCTAAAGTTTAAAAATTATTATTCTAAAATCTAAAAATAACTTTATTATGAAATCTAGTGGGCTTCACATCATAAATTTCTATAATATTTAAAGAAAAATAATAAAAATATTTTTAAAATTTTTCCAGAAATTTTTTGATATTTTTATTATTTTTAAATATATTTTTTATTTAAAACTAGATTTATGGAATTTTCATGTTTTAAATAAAATAAAAAATAAAATCAAACCCATATTTGCCAAAATACCCCTATGGTTTTAGAAACCCTAGGGTAAGATGTATAGGGAAGGCAGCGGTGGCGTCGGTGCCCGGTAGCGTCGGCTAACCCCTGGTCGACCTCGCCTACCATGCCCCGGCTGACAGCGACCCATTGTCGCATGTCGGCCGACCCTAAGCCCCTCTCCTTTTTTGTTTAACTGTGCCATGGCTGCGGTCCCCGGTGCAGCGGTGGAAGCCGGTGGTGGGAGCATGCCTTAGGCAGGCATTAGAGCCTCCGGTGCCTTAGCAAGCGAGTCGGCCACGGTAGTGGATGTGAGTAGATCTATGGTCTGTTTTTTTTCTATTTTGGAAAAGAACACCCGCTGCCAGCACCCCGTGCCGGTGGTGGCGGGGTGTCGGGACTCCGGCTCCCAACGCCGAGGCCTCCGGGCCTAGGTTCCACCGTTGTCAGCGCCCCTGGTGCCGGCGGCGGTGAGATCTAGGGTTTTAAATTTTTTTTTAATTTTCAAAAAATAAAAAAAGGTTTAAAAATTATGAAAAATAAAAAAAATATTTTTTGATCTCGAAGAAAATTTAATAAATCTCTGATTTATTAAAATCGCCCACTAGTTCATAAAGTTAATTTTTTTACTATACATCTAACATCCCAAATGTCAAAAATTGAATTTTTACACCAAAATTTTAAATTTTCAATTAAAATCAAAATTTTTAATAATAAAACCCTAATTTTCTGTTCCAAGGCTAATATCACCATTGAGAAACTACAGATCTAATTTAAATATAAATCTCTCTGGTTAGAGATTACATGTCTGGATCTTTCGTAGAGATTGTCACGCACATGAATCTTCTAACAACGGTTAGTATCATACCGAGATGGCGAAAAGCTCACACGTATCACCCCGCTTCTAACTCCGAAAAAATAGAATTAGAGAGAGGAAAGATGAGATGGCAGCATTTTTTTCTTTTTCTTTTCTTTCTGTCTATTTTCTTTTTCACAATACGTTCTTATTTAAAGAGAGAAAAGATCTAATTCTAATACAATTAGAATTAGTTAAATATCTTATCTCTTAGATAAGTCCCACTTATTTACGTGTATCCTTATCCATCTCTGACTAACAAAAACAAATTTCATTAAAGAAAACTTATGTGGTGGAAAACCAGTAGCTTTTGTATAGATATCTGAAAGGCTATACCATCCACATTTTGCAAGCCTAGAAAGATAGGTATGTAAGCAAAGATGATGTACTTTTAGATTTCTTTAATTAGCATGAAAATCATAAGTAATTAACAGCCAATATTGTCTTCATCCGAAACTTTTGAATTCAGCTACATGATTTGTTTATTTCGTTCTCTGCTTAGAATCATCTCCACTATTAAATTATATTATTTTCCAAAGACTACATGCATATTTCAGTATTTCATCAACTCTTTTCACCTCAGAATGTGTAGGTAAAGAAGAATGCAAGCCATGAGAAAAATACTTCATTTTACTCCAAATAATAATTATAATGAAGAATTAATTAAATGCATAAAGAGCGAAATTCATAAAGTTGAACAAATTAGCTAGTGCACCTCCCTTTTTCACTTAAAAATATGTATCTTAATTTCTTCTAAATAGTAAAACATGTCAAGAAATTGGTTACAAAAAAAATTCTCTTTATATTTATTTTTAATAGAAATTGCATTTGAGAGATATGAAACGTACAATAGCATTTTGTATGGAAATACCCCAAGCTTTCTCCTTTCAACAAGAGAATGAAAATGAATGTATGGAAAACACTAAATACGTAACAATTAAAGAGAAGCAATCCATGATATAGCATTTTGTAATTAAATTCTATAGTACAGCCTTTTTTTCTTATCCTTTAACAAGTTGCACATAAATACCCAAAATTTACATAGTTTAACTTTGACATTCAAAATTTTTTGCCCAAAAATATCTCGAAGTTCAACAATAAATTTCGTATCGCATTAAATGACATGGAGGAGACTACAAAGAGAAACTCGTCTTCCAACTGTTGTAGCTTAAACCTCCATTCCATTTGCTAGCAACAATTTTATTTTCATTTTTTACTTTATTTATTTATTTTTCTTTTTTGGGAATCCTTTAAGAGTAAACCTCCTTATTGCCACAAGCATTGTGATGATATGTTACTTTGATTATATTAATTGTTGAAAAAAATTATAGTCTTTTTGTAGTTTTCTTCAGTTATATCAATTAATAGCGATATCAAAGTTAAATTTTATTGAACTTTAGGTAATTTTTTTAGTAAAATGAATTTAGGATATCAAAGTAAAAAAATGAGGTAAACTTTGAGGTATTTCAGTGCATGTGACCCATTGAAAGTAAACCTATCAAATGCAGTTCCTTTAAGGGAAATAAGGAGCACAAAGGAACCACAAATAAATAATCTCATGAAAACATCGTTACTCAACAATTAATGCGCACTATAAACCAACCTTTACTTCAACTTTTTGATTTACAAATAATAATAAATAAATAAAATGTAATAGTCTTCAAACTAGTTAAATATGTCATCACAATTGTCAAAAAAAAAAGCATAGATTTGTAAATTTAACAGCATAATAATTTTGGAACCAAATATGGTGACTTACGATTCCTATTGTATCATCACAACATCAACCAACAAGAGAACACAACAAACTATGTACCAACTCCATATTCTCATACTAATCTTGAGAGTAAATTTCCTTGTACCACCAAAATAACCCCAGAATAAAAAACCGAAAAAAAATAAAAAAGTAACCCATATACATATTCAATCAGCCCAAGGCCCATCTCAATAAGGAGGAGGCCTCTTAGGCTTCATAGAAATCGAAATCGGCATGGGCCGGCCCGTTCCAGACCCGCCGCAGCTGTTACAGCCCATCCGCCCTGACCCAGCACAAGTCCGGCAGCCCACATCCCCGTCGGACCACCGCGAGCAAAGGCACGTGACCCGGCCCGTTCCGTTGCAGGTGGCGCACCGTGTCTCGTTCCAAGGCCCACGGCCCATTGGGCCTTGCTGGGTCTCATGGTCTATGGCAGACTTGACCAGCACGGCTCCTGCGAGAACTCCTAAGCCTGTGGCTAGCTGAGAGGCCATGACTAAAGGACCCATGGTTGAGCTTCAAGAATTTTGCTTTTGAGAATTGTGTGTGAGATTTTAGAGAGGGGGAGAGAGATAACGAGAATATATGAGAGGGGGGTAAGATAATGGGACAAGTTGTTTGGTTAGAGAGAAGAACACGTAACAATAATATTTTGAGTGGGTAATAAGATTTCAAAGAAGGCGGGTGGGTGTGGGTGGGTGGCTGGGTTTGGATTGGTGTGGGTGAGGAGTGGAAGCAAGTGGTTCTGGTGGTGTTTCTTGGTCTGCATGTAGACTGATTATGTGGACTAAGGAGTTTGTATACAATTGTAATAGGTTTTGTGGGTATGAATACAAGGTTTTTTCTTTTCTTTTCTTTCTTTTTTTTTCTTTTTTTTCCCCCTATAAACCATCTTTAACATAGGATCATTTTATACAAACCACCTTTGATTGTCAATTTATTTGTAAACCACTATTAAAAGATTTTTTATTGCAAACAACCACCTGGGTTCGCTTTTAAGTCAAGATTTTTCAATTTTACTATAATAATTAGTTGTTAAATACTAAATATATTAGAGAGATAATCCTTACTGATGGGTCAATTATCAAAAACTTATAGGAAAAGTGGACGCGTGTAGTTAATTGCAATAAAACCCCTTTAAAGATGGTTTATGTATAAATTAAAAATCAAAGATGATTTCTATAGAATGATCCTATTTTAAAGGGGTTTTTAGGAAAAAGAACCCGCGAATATATGAGTATTGATTAAATGTAGCATGAATTGTAGATTTATACAAGATTTTCTCTCTCTCTCTCTTTCTCTCTAATAGTTAGCTTTTATTCAAATACTCAATTAGTTTCTCATATAAAAGAGGTTAACTCGTATCAACTTTTCTCCTTTGATTCAAAAGTTCATCATGCAACAGAGATTAATTGAGATTGGATCTAGGTCCCAAAAATGTAACCTAATCCAGTTCATCTGCAGTTGTAAAAACCTGCAATTAGCTGGCTGTTGACATCTTTGAAGAGTTAGTATTCTGACTTTCTGTGCACAAATTCAGGGTGTTGATACCTGTTCTTGAACAAGTCCTTTGATTTTATAAGCATGTTGTAAATGTGTTAGAATCCCTTTCATTTATCAGAGAATGACTTATTCAAGAAAGGAGCAAGTCAGCTTACCGAAATCTTACAATATTCAGTCTGATATTAGTTTGAAGCCCATCATTCTATATTTTATGCTAGTTTCCTTTCTCTTGGGCGCACTATTTGACCTTATACTCTTTTAAGTAAGCATGGTATATTCATAGTGATGACATTCTTTGATTTTGTTTAAGTAACTATCAATAAACTTCACCCTTTCACTATTAGGAAAAGGCAAGATATACCTAACTTTTCACTAAATATGTCTTTAAATAATACTAGCAGCACCTTTTCCTCTTCGTTGCATTTAAATATAAAGAAAAAAGATCAAGGCATCAGACAAAAAAGAAAGCCAAAAGAGAAACATCTCCGGTCCTATAAGTGATGCAAATGCATTCAAGCTATAAGATTTTTCTAACTTGCAAGTGGGGTGTCTCTTTCATACTTCCATGGATTTTTTTTTTATTTATTTAAGAATATTTCTAAAGTAGTTTATTTTATTATAAAAAAAATGCAAAGCCCTTATTCTTGGGGAGCAATCACGTCTTTGTAATGACTTAAATGGGTTAAATAAAGTTTGAGACCCAAATAATCTTAAAACTAAATTGCTGGATATTTTGCCTCAAAACATCTCCAGTCCTCAAAATTTTGCAGTGAATGGTTTGCTATTGTTGCTGCTGCCAGGATGTTGCAGCTCAAAAACAGTTGCATAATCCTAGTTCTCTCCTAATCTCTAACCAGTTAGAAACTCCAAAACTTTAAGCATAGTCTTTAATCTGAACTAATATCTCGATCAGTTAGAAACATATTCCTTAAACAAGTTGTACAACTACAGCAACATATTTGAATAAACATGATCAAATAATATGGAACTTTTCTTTTCAACTTCAAAAGAATAGAGAAGACAAATTTTTCATCCAAAAGTTTGCAGTCAATTCAAGTCATGTATATGTAATTCAGCAATCATAAAGGTCTTGGTCAAAACCATATGAAAGAATGACAAAGGAATTTGATATTTTAATTCTAGAAAGATAAAAGGACAAAAGAAAAGCAAGGTCTAGCATGAAGGAAAAAAATCCAAGGAAAAATATCAGTCAAGAGAAAAAAAATTTGATATTTCAATTCTAGAAAGATAAAAGAAAAGCAAGGGCTAGCATGAAGGGGGAAAAAATCTCACTCATAATCTTACACTATAGAAAAATATAGTGACATAAATGTATTTAACCTACAACATTTTTTACCCATTCTTCTGCAGGTATTCAAATCAGAAAGCCTCAACTGATAACACTTTGCATCTGATTGCAACCCAGAGCGGGAATTAGTTTGAATTAGATGAGGGTTCAAAACTTCAAAATGTTTACATAACCAAATCCATTTGGATTTGCGAAGGAATTATAAGGGTTTCAACATAAGATAGAGAATTGGACAGAAGAGATGGAGGAACTAAGAAACAGTGACATTTTAGCCTGTTAATATTTATAAGCATGTTTTTAAGATGTAACAATTGTTGGAAAATTAACTAGGATTACTACTATGAAACTGAAAATAAGCTTTCAAGATGAAAGTGAACTTCTCGGTGAGATCGAGGCCTACGAATACACTGTCCTTAAGAGTAGATCGCGTCCCTCCGAGAATATTTCTCAGTGTAGCAGGACAGCGGCAGCCTACCCTCCACTATTACAGGATGCTTTGCATACAGACTAGTTGCATCCCTTAGATGGTTGCCTTCTACTTATAGAAGGACTCACTGACGGAAAGGATTCATACTAGACCGGTGTTCTCGATCATTCCTACCTCTGCTTCTAATGCTCTTAGTCCTTTGTAGTTGACCGGTGTTCTCGACCATTACTTTTTATATTTAAAACTTAGGATAGGAATAAGAAAGGAGACAAAGGAACAAAGTCTATAGACTAAAAGCAGATGATGGCTCTTGGCTTGAGAATGAGAAAGAGATCATCTCTAAATTCCAAAATCACTTCAAAGCATTGTTCTCCTCTTCTGGTCTGAGAGATTGGTCTGTTGCTAGCAGCCATATCAGACAAGTCATTACACCTGACATGAACTCTCTCCTGATGAAACCCCCATGCATGGAGGAAATAAAACTTGCCACCTTCCAAATGGGGCCATACAAGGCACCAGGACCTTCGGGTTTTTCTGGGGTGTTCTTCCAATCAACAATCAATAGTGACTGCAAGCGTGCACTCGCAAATGTAGACGCCCTTGGAGTTCGGGTCACACCCGCATGCGCATTACGATTTTCTAGATCCGGTCGCCCATTTTCCTTCATTGGGCTCTATTGGGCTTGTGCGCGCGCAATGGCCTCTCTAATTCTAGGCTCATTCAACTTACTAAGAAAGAGACAACACATTTAAACACTCCAAACTCTTTCTCAATTTTCTATATGGGACTAAAGATAACACTCAATTTTGAAATATACTCAAAACTCCAACAAGAATTCTTTTCGTTATTGGATAGAAGAATTGGACCAAAAAGATGCAAGCAGCTTACAAAATCTCTTTAGAGCATGACAGGTGAGGTTCTTTTTCTTAATAAAAACTAAGCTTTTTCAGTTGTGACAAGGCAAGACAGCTAATTCTCTATAGAGGCATACGATTGATAATAAGTTTTTTTTTCTTTTTCTTTTTTTTTTGGGTCAGGTGGCTTTTTTTTTTTTGGGGGGGGGGGGGGGGGGGGGGTTGGGGGCATCAACGAGATCTTATTGTTCAGTCACAAACAAGAAAGAGATAAATATTGGTTGTTTTAATATACTTGTTCAGTTACAAACAAGAAAGCCCAACTCCTTGTTAAATTAGAGAGAAAGAAGTCTAATATACTTCAAGAAAACAAGCCAAGAAAAAATTAGAGTAATAATCTCATAGAAGAGTAGAACCTACTGATGGAAATTCATTCAAGATACAAGATATTTTCAGCTTTCCTGCCATAGTTGGGTTTAAGTTTGAATTTGATGGGATGTCATTTTCTGAATATAGATTTTTCCACATATTGCTTAGAGAAGCCTAAGTTAAGTCTCACTCTACATTTTTGCTGATCGAACTTTTCAATCTAAGAATTTAAGTCGTCCAAATTCCTCTTAACCTACATTGAAGTAATTTCTTCCCTTCACAATCTATCTGCTCAAGTTGTTTGTAGCAGTGACAAGGGTTGTTTGGCTGATATAGGATACATAACAGACAAATTCATTGAAGGTGGGAACGTCATGAGCTAAACGCGGATACGTACTCACTATTGACTTTCACGCAAAAAAAAATAATCATATCTCTTAATCCAAAAGGAGGATTCTGACATATTATATATGAAAATCGTCTATCTCAACGAGATGGAGTCAATCAGCTTGCCAGATTTCCAGAATCTCATCAGTATCACCCGTTTTTGGAATAGTTTAAAAAATAATCAACTTTTAGGTTATTTTAAGTAATAAATTAGAGTCTTGCTTAGATTAGAAAACAATTTCAATTTTGATTCAATTTGAACTATTTTGTTTCTTTTATCATAAGAAGTCTTTTAGGTAGTTTTGAATTTTTTTTCTTTTAGAAATTCTTTTCCTATTAGGAGTAGGCTTTTGTTTCCTATCTAAGAATTGTAAACCCTATGGGTAGATCACTTTTATCAATAAAATTCCTCTTATTAAACTTTCTTCGTGGATTTCAAGTTCTTCATGGATTTAAATATCGTTGTGGATTCAAAGAGCAATCATTAGTGGAGTCCGAGGTTTTTAACTTTCGCACTGCATTAATTGGTATCAGAGCCCTGTTTCTGCGATCCGATGGCAAACAATGAAGCCCCTATTACCATAACTTAGATTAAGACTCATGTGGATCGACTTGAATGGGTAGTGGAGCGTATGAACCCGAGACGAGTTCGAGATTGCATTGACAGTCACCAAATAACTCAGCAGTATGAATACAACAGTGATAGCTACGACCTTGAAGCCTTGTGCTGAAATCGTGGTCATAGAGACTACCCAAGATGGGATATTTATGATACTATAAACATAAGGGTTGATTTATCGTTCTTCAACGGGAAACTCAATGTAGAGGATTTTCTTTATTGGATTGATGAGATAGAGAGATTTTTTGAGTACTTGGGAATTGTAAAAGATCATAAGGTTATGTGAGTAGCCTACCGACTTAAAGGTAAAGTAGTTTTTTAGTGGTAATCATTATGCGAGAAACGAGCCCGTCAGCAGAAGCAAAAAATCTGATCATGGGCGAAGATTAAAGAATTGTTAAAAGCTCATTTTCTTCCTAACTATTATTATGTGTTAAATCGATACCCGAGTTCGCACTCTAACTATGATCATGAAAAGATTAAACAACCTCAATCAGCCCATAAGTAAGATCATGGAGTTGTGACGAGCACTAAAGAAGCAACAAAAAAAGAAGAACCACCTCAGAAGTATAATATATTCCGCATGAGATGCACTGTGATGCAAAGACTTGTGATGTTATCATTGACAGCGATAGTAGTGAGAATCTTGTCTCTCAGCGCATGGTGTAGAAGTTAGGCTTGAAGACAAAGAAACACCCTACCTTCTGCAAGATCGTTTGGATTCGCAAGGGCAATCATGTGCATATTGATCAGGTGTGTCGGGTGCCTTTTTCCATCAGCTGCAACTATGTTGATGTGGTGCTGTGTGACGTGGTCGAGATGGATACTTGTCATATACCTTTAGGTAGGCCATGGCAGTTCAATGTTGAAACTACCTATAGGAGAAGAGGCAATGCTTATATCTTCAAGAATGATGGACATCGAATTGCACTATACCTCTTACAGAAAAGAAGTGATCCATGATAAAGACTACTGAGAAGAAGAAATTTTTAGCGGTAGATAATGAGGTGTTAGTAGAAGACTTGAAGCAATCGGAAGAGGTCTATGACTTGGTTGTAACTAGAAAAGAAGAACCTCCCCCTGTTGAAATTCCTCCTAATGTGCAAACCCTCGTTATGCATGAGATTTTTTACGCTGATGGTGATATGATAGTGAAGATGGATACTCTGCATGATACTTTCAAAGAGGTTGTGAGATAGTACACATATTGATGTTGTCCCCATGGAGGAGAAGGATATAATAGTGAGCGAGGCAATTGATGATATGTGACTTGTTTGGTGAAGAGCCCGATGATAAGAAAATTAAAGAATTGTGTATGGAATATGAGAGAAATTTTCTTCTTTGAAAGTAAAGGTTGTGAATAATTTCAAAAAGGTTAAGATGATACTTCCACCAATAACATACACATGGTGTGAGAAAGATTCATACACAACTTTGATTCAGAAGAAGTCCTAGCCGAGGAGGTAAAATAACAGATGGAGAAAATCAAATGCTGAGTACAAGACGGATGTTGATCAATGCAGAAGAAGAAAAATGTTTATCAATGAAGCTACTATTCAAGCAAATATAAGCTTGCGGTCCAACTTCTTTCAATAAGGGGAGACCGATGTAGGACGCATAACAAATAAATTCATGGAAGGTGGGACCATCTTGAGCTAAACGTGAATTCATACTCATTATTGACTTGCACACAAAGAAACGACCATCTCTTAATCCAGAAGGCAGAGTCTAACATATTATATATAAAAATTACCTATCTCGACGAGACGAAGTAAATCAACTTACCAGATTTCAAGAATCTCATCAATATCACTAGTTTTTTGGCACAATTTCAGAAATAATCAGCTTTTAGGTTATTTTAAATAATAAATTAGAGTGTTGTTTAAATTAGGAAACAAATTCAATTTTGATTCAATTTGAACTGATTTGTTTTCTCTATTAGGGATAGGTAGTTTTGAATTATTTCTTTCTTTTAGGAATTCTATTCCTATTAGGAGTAGGCTTTTATTTTTTTATTTAAAAAGAAGAAATGTAAACGCTATAGGTAGACCACTTTTATCAATAAAATTCCTCTTATTAAACTTTCTTCATGGATTCAAAGATCGTTCTTTATGGATTCAAAAAGAAACCCTTGGTGGATTCCGAGCTTTATTACTTCCGCGCTGCGTTAATTGGTATGCACTGCTTTATTGATTCGCCAAAAAAACAAGAAAACCCCCTAGAAATCAATTCTAAGAAAAATCACATCAGCTTTTTCCATAAAAGATTTCAAACTGTTTGTTTCTCACTTGGAAACTAAGAGAGAGGATGAGTTGGCACCTTCTCACTGGTTGATTTGACTCTAATTCTAGAAGATCCATTTCTGAGTTTTTTGGCCGGAAATGACTTGGAAATCATCTAGGGAGGTTTCTTCATCCAATTTTCTTTTCTTGGGTTTCTTGAAAATTAACCGAACTGCCCCGATTACAGATAATTTTTGTTACATAAGTGAATTCTAGAATCACGTTTCATGACTGAAGACCCTCAGAGATGTGGTGCATAATAACTTGACACAGAGAAGGCCCTACGGGATTGAATGACTTAATGGAGAAGAGATTTTGTTGTTGTGAAGTCACAATCTGGTGTTGTCGCTTAATTCTAGTTCTTCACAAGATTATCTTTCACATGTGACACACTGAGATTAGTTAAACACATATGCCACGGGCAGGTAAAACTACAGGAGCATATTTGAATTGTGTAAACACCAAGATAAAAAGATCAGATAGTTTAAGCCATATAATGCAGTGGTCATTTTAGATTGTAGCTTAGGCAAGGTACACAAATGTACTCAAGAAAATACTATACCACAATGGAGATACTTTACTCATTATAAGAAATACTTGCTTCATTGTAAAGTAGAGGAAAACAAATAGTACATAGAATAAAATTTTCCAAGTTGTAAATATTTTAAAGAAAGACCATGGTCCATAATCAATAACTGAAAACAACCTATAAGTAGCATGCAAGTAGTAGTACCTCAACAGGGTAAATCTTTCAAGATTCCTTCAGGGACAGAAAGTACCACCATATGTAAGCTGTGCAGATGAGGTTGGCTTTTAGTTCAGACTATGCATAATAAAATTTCTTAAAACTTTGCATCAATAAGTGGACAAAAGGGAAACTAGAAACTAATAACAATCCTCCAAACACAAAACATGGCAAGAAATCAGGTCCAATTCAAGGAATACTAGTTTTTATCAAACAGAGAGTATCAATTTATTTTAGAGATGTATTCTTCAAAGCTTATTTTAGAGATGTATTCTTCAAAGCTTACAATATGTTATGATTCAGAATAACAGAGACATCTATTGAAGCATTTAGTGTTAAATATAAAGTATAAAAATTCTGTAATATCACAGATATGTTTGATCGATAAATTGATAATAATGCTGCTTCATGGATAACATATGAAAGAATGTCTGATACATGAGATAGGCTCACAAGAACAGTAGAAACTTCAAAATTAACCAACAAAATATTATTTGATCATGTATAAGAAAAAGAAAAGGAGGGAGAAACTCTTTTACACTGTAGCATCAGGCACAATTCAGTGGTCTATTCAAAATACAGGAAAATTGAAAAGGCAGATCATGCAGTGTAACAAATGGAGAAACTATCATTAAGGAACAAAAAATATCATTAAAAAAAACAATCATCAAAATAATGCAATAGAGAAACATGTCAGGTTTGCCAAGAAATATAGGCAGGAAATTTAGGCTAAAAAATATGCTTCCTTTTTCAATTACTACAGGCGAACCATGTAACTATCGTTCTTGCAATATGGGAGAATTCATCTACTACACGTGAAAGAAATCCATAAATAGACCATAGATTATAATTGAAACA
Source organism: Asparagus setaceus (assembly GCA_012295165.1). Lineage (NCBI taxonomy): Eukaryota > Viridiplantae > Streptophyta > Magnoliopsida > Asparagales > Asparagaceae > Asparagus > Asparagus setaceus. The sequence continues at coordinate 34,318,973 of CM022707.1, forward strand.
CATCTACAGAAACTTAGTTGTTACATTCACAATGTTTAAAGAGCAAAGCCACAGGCTTAAAAATAGACAGGTTGTGAGACTGATCTAGGTTGGAAGCCTGTGGGAACCTCCATAGATTAAAACCCTCGATATTCGAAGTGAACTTGGAAAGTTCAAAGAACATACTTAGTTGCAAAGATTACTAACAACTACTATTGACCTATACAGAGAGGGTAACCAAGGACCCTCAGCTAACAAACAAATTGGATGATACTCGCAACTTACATGCCCCTTCGAAACCATCCTCTTATGCACAAACTGTGAGTGCAACTACAAGTATATTTTGGCATAACGCTAGATTATACATAATATAAATGATTAGTTACAAATACATCCCATGCATAGGGCGTTAAGCCACTTATCTTTTAGTGGCACTTAAGACTCCCTGATCCCCAAATGGTTATCTCCCTGTTAATTCCCAGTGAGGTCCAACTTCGGGGATGTTTAGAAAGATGTTCCTAAAGTAGCCTGGAAATAGAGGAACTTTAGGAGCAAGCATTAGCAAGAACTTTGACTTGTGACAAAGCCACAACTTCAATGCACTCTCATAATGAGAGGAATTCAATGTGAAATAGCCCCACCTTTAAATTCAAATAACACAAACCTGGAAATACAATCATAACTAACAACTGGAGTAAGAATCTATCCACAGGTTCAATGTATAATCGTATATACTTAGCATATCTGGTTGATCTTTTAAGACGTTACTCTTACAAGTCCCTCAACCAAAATCTGGACATAAGTCGAACTCCAATATGGATATTGCAAAGTCACAACTTCAATGCACTCTCATAGCGAGAGGAATCTCACAGTGAAATAGTCCCATCTTTAAATTCAAATAACACAAACCTGGAAATGCAATCATATCTAACAACTGGAGTAAAATCTATCTACAGGTTTAGTCCCTGTTAATGTATAATTGTATATACTTAACATATCGTTGATCTTTTAAGACATTACTCTTACAAGTCCCTCAACCAAAATCTGGACATAGATCAAACTCCAATATGGATATTGCAAACCAGTTAGTGGTGCATTACCAATATGTATCGCTAAAATTTGCAACCAATTGATTCACCAAATCGTATTTGATGCATTCCGCTTCACTGTTTACTTTTTCCTTGTGAGACATTGCAGTTTTGGGACTCTTGGCCTTAAAGTTTAGAGTGTGAGCTATAAGTTTGGAGGTTGGTACTTTTTGAATAATCATCAGCTTAAGCATTACGGATACTAAGAAGTACACTACTTTCAGCGTTTACTTGACTATGGGATTGGGATTGGGATTGGGATTGGGATTGAGATTGGGACTAATAGTCCTAGGATTAGGGCTTAATCTCATGTTTACTTGACTAAGATATTAGGACTAACCTAGGATTGGGATTCAGCTCTAGTACCCAAAATTAGTACTACCTTATCCCTCGTGAACTCTTGGGATTAGCCGATCTCGATCCCACACTGAAACTAAAAACGCGCGATCGTTCTCTCTCTCTTGAGATCGAGACGATCTCGATCTCGATCTCGAGAGATCAAGATCGCTCGAGTTCGCTCTACCTCAATCTCTCTCCATCTCGATCACGATCACGAATCATCTCAATCTCCTTTTTCATCTCCGCCGCCGCCGCCGCCGCCGCCTGAGACTCATCGAGGTAACCCTAATCTCTCTCTCTCTCTCTCTCTCTCTCTCTCTCTCTCTCTCTCTCTCTCTCTCTCTCTCTCTCTCGTTAATTTTTACCTTTTTTGAAAAAATCGAAGGCTCGATTTTGATCTAAGAGAGCAAGCCAAGGCCATTCCCGAGTTCACCAACGCTTGAAATCACACTTAGGTATCAAAATCCACCCATGTGATCTTCAATTAGGTTTTGCTTACTAAATGTTTGATGAAATGCTCCATATCATGCAGTCTTTGATATTTTTGCATTTTAATTGTTATTCATTCTTTTAAAATGTTTTATGGACCATATCATGCACTCTTTCATGGATAGTTGCTTACTTTCATGATTTTAGTAAAAGTTGATAACTTTCGGATTAGGCATCCATTGTTGTGATTGTAGCCTCTCTTACTGAATTTTCCACTAGAAGCCTGCTTGTTTAAACACCTGTACGTCCATGGTATTATAGCTTGTCTAAGTAATGAATGCCAAAATCTCTCTCTGGTTGTTGTACTTGACAATCTCTATTTTCTTAGTTGAAGAGGAGTTATAACTTATAAGATGAATGGTTGATTGTATGCATACTGAATTGTATGAATGGTATAGATCAATGTGTTGTAGGATATGATATTTATGAATGCACATAATTAATATCCCACCTCTAAGTGGATATGATATTTATGAATGCACATAATCAATGCCTTTAGATGGAATCCAGACAAAGAAACAATCCACCACCTCCGAGAAAATGGAAAGAATTGGAGAATACAAAGCTTGTGGAAGCTCTATTGGACATGGTGAACAAGGGAACCTACAAGGTTGAAAAAGGGTTTAAACCCGGTTGGAGTAGGAGCATAGAAAAGGTTCTTTCGAAGGAATGTCCGAAATCAGGGCTCAAAGCAAAGCCTCATATAGAGTCTCGGTATAAAGTGCTTGGGAGAGATTTCACGGTCGTTCATGACATGCTAGCGGGGACAGCAACAAGTAGATTTGGAATACACCCTGAAACAGGAGTCCTCACTGCAAGTGATGACGTGTGGGACGCCTATTTAGCGGTAAGCACTAGTTGTGACCATTCTTGTGTTTGCTAGTAAGATCTTTATCTCTAGATTTTCAATGTTATGCATATGATATATAATTTTAGGATGTTTGCTTTGTCGTGATGTTTTAGGCTTATCACATGTCATATATTAACATTTCTCTTGTTTGATTGGTCTTAGAACTTCAATTGTCACAATTGTCATCCACATCTGTCTCTCCTGGAACAAAATAAAGTGCTACTCTCCCATAGTCCTTTCTCTATTTTGGGAATAATATATAGTCCTCTTGTTAGATTGATCTTAAAGGTTCAAATTGAATTTGTACATAAAATGTCTTATTCCAACAATTTGAGGACTGGACCCAATAAAATACCCTTCATATCAAGAACTTTTTTAATAGTGTTTGAAATCTCTTGATAGAAAATCACTTTTAGAGCGTGGAGTAATGTGATTCACATGGAATATTAAAACTTTTCAAAGACTATTAACATATGGTTAAAAAAAATGTTGTACTATTGTTTCTTGTCAGTTCAAACACACATTTGTATAGGCAATAATAATTGTTTGTATGGTAGCTTGATTGTGTAGCTAATCTATAAGTTCCTGTAAAGCACTTGCTTCTTCTTAATGTAAAACAGGATTCCAACACATTGATACTTTGTTCCTATGTAAACGATGGGAATAAAGTACCTAAGTTATTTCTAGAATCATATCTTCATAATTAAGTATGGTATATCAATAAATCTCTAATTCACTGCATATGTGATGAGATATTGGGGTGACTATAAGTTGTTTCTTATATTATCTGTGCAATCACATATATTAACTAGAATATGAATGTATCACTCATACATTGCACAGAGATAATTATGTGAAAGGCATGTAATGATTTAGTATAACACATGCACTAGTCATGCAAATGGATGCATTGAATATATTTCCAGAAATAAAAACATCAAGTGCTAATTAGTCTGAGTATATATTCAGATTGAGATCTATGCAATAGGTACAATGCTTCCCTCATTTATAGGATATTCTCAGTGACCTTCCATATGAACATATTAAAACCATAAAAGCAATGTGCTTATGAGCCCTGATATAACTCAAAAATATGACATTTCAAGAATACATTTGATTGTGAACCCTTATATGGAACCTCGAAAGGAACACTTTTCTTTCGGCAAGTTGTTACCATTCTCTTGAAAATTTACTAACTACAAAAGGTGTAATCAAGTATGCCCTGTTTTCGGCAACATATAATCAATATAAATGGTGTTGAGGAGAGAGTCAAATGAGTATCTTCATAATAACTAACTAATAAAGAGGCCCTGATCAAATGAACCTAAATTCGAAATAAAAAGGAAATAGAATAGGTGTATTTTGGTAATAAATAACAATTATATAACACTAAAATATCAAGAATCTCAGATTTTGAAAGAAAAATTAATCTTGTACAGTTTTGCTGAATGAGCCTACAACTTCTTTTCTTTTCTTCCTAATATATTAATGCTTCTTCTTATACTTGCAGTGACACAAAGCTACCGCAAAATGGAGGAGCACGACATTTCCCCACTATGTAGAGTTATGCACTATATTTGGCAAGGATCGAGCCACTGGGAAGGAGGCTAAAACAGCAGCAAATATCTGGAAGAACTTAACTTGTTAGATGATGCGGCAAGCTTGGATGAGTCGAAGGCTGATAGTGGATCAATCTCAAGCACAAGCAACAAGAGGAAGAGAATGAGAAGGAGCAATGACGATGTCTTACCTGATATTGCTTCTTCTACTGACAAAATATTTGGTATATATTTGATAAATTTCTTGATAATTTAGCTAAAAATATGAGTGTAGACTTTGAGTGGAGTAAGAAAAGAAGTAACATAAATAAGGAGATGATGAAGCTCACAAATTTAAGCATGAGAAATCAAATTAAAGCTACTACAATGCTGGCTAAAGATAATGAGTGGCTTTGATATATTTTTTACTTTTGAGGAGGTTGAGAGGAATGAGGAATTAGTGATGATGTTATTGGGTGGAGACTAAACCGATGAGACTTTATTAAGGTATGACTTGTCTCCTACGCATTGTTCATTGTATACTTGATTGGATTTTTTTATCAAGTTTTGATAATTATTCTATTTGGTTACCTTTTGTATGCAGTGATGATTTTCTACATCAGTGATAAGTATTGAGAAGAGTTTCTAGCTGCCTGCTTCTATCTTTTCTTCTGGTCAGTGTTGTTTAGGTTGTGTCCTTATGTACTGTTTGTTTAGGGTTTATATTTGTTTTGTTTAAGCTCTGATTCTATGTTGAACTATGGTGTATTGTTATATGCATGTTATTGGCTTTAATGCCTTATCTACTAGTATTTTTACTTTATTGTCAATTTTTTTTCTTGGTATCAATTACTTGATGTTTAATTTCAGTTGTAAAATTCTTGTAGTTTGTGTACATTGAATGTTGCAATCATATGAATGTCATGTTTTATGTATATGTTTACCTACAATTCTTTTCTTGATGTTGGAAAATAGCTGTATTTATAGCCCATGTACATTTGTATTATGTATCTTAGATTCAAGAGCTTCAATGAAAGTTTTCCATAGATGAAGTTAAGTAAATTATTGCTTGAATACATACAATCGAGCCATTTTCATAACCAGTAGCACTAGTGATGTTTAACAGGTACATTGCTTTGAAGCTGAGGTGATTCCGATTTCAGTGCTCTCAGTTTCCTAACTTCCTTTTGTACCCTATTTTCTTTTCCGCTAATTTTTAAATTTGGAAATATATCATATTCTTGAAAATTTGTAGCCTCTCGTTCTCTTCAACTATCCTATGCACTTGTACATGGTAAATTATTCTAACTTGTCTTTTGTACCCATGCAAGACTGGAAGCTTGTGCAAAGCACGAAGCTTAGTCCTGCATTCAGAAAAGAAAAATTTTATTTGACAAAATTGAAAATTTGATTGAACAGTTGAAAAAATTAAAATAATAGGAGGGAAGTTTTTAGTCATGGGTATATTAAGACCGTTTCCGTTTACTTCAAAATAGTAGTGGGATTGGGACGATGTGAGATTAGGATTAGGCAAAGTAAACATGGGATGGAATTATTAGTTTCAATCCTACCTCTTGTCCTAATCCCACTGTCGTTGTGTAGTAAACGCTGACTTAGTGTCGAAAACAAGGATTACAAGACTCCTCAAGCAGCTGCATAAAAATATGCAAGTTATCATCATATGAAATAAAAGCTATATGCTTCTGTTTCTGTTGCACAGAGAATACACATAACCGCTTCACAGATCCGTACTCTTATTTGAACCAAAATGAGACCAAGTCGTGATGTTGTAAATTTCTTGAAAAAAAATTACCACAGGATCAGCTACAAGAGCATAGCTCTAAATGCTCACTCCCCCTCTGATGATCAAATTAACTTCATCAAATAAATAAGCAAATAAATCTCCACAAATTACTTATAGAAGATCAAGACATTATCCACAAACTACTTTATCATAACCTGTGATTTAACCTACCATAGGAATTTCCTTAAACAGTAGATGTTCACAAAAGATTCCCATTAGTGTCGTTGCAAAATATTCATATTCACATAAGATATGGGCGATAAACAATTCCCTTAAGACAATCATATTCAACATGCTGCAACATCAAATCAAGAATAGAAACGTTCAAACATCTACTTTACTACAACCTACCATCTCATACTCGTAGGCATTTACTCAAACAGTTCATAATCAAATGAAATAGCATTCACACGCAAACATTTACAACAAACCAACAAATAAAACAGATGGAGCTAAATTTTGATATAAAAAGCACCATAAGGAGTCATATTTAGATTGTTATGACCTATTACTACACCAAACAAAGTCCGACTAGAAACAACATCACTGTCACTTGTACTCAATAGGAAGAATGTGTGTATGCACAAGATTTATTAACAGGTCAAGTTTATTTTCTAGTCTATTTTCTTACATCCAATAGAAAGAAGAATTTTACTATTGCTTAATTGAAATTCCAAGTACAGCTGGCCAAATAGAAGGAAGAGTTAAAACTCTGCCTTAGGTTTTTTGCGTACTTCATGAGAAACAAACATTTCCAACACAATGGCTACTAGAAGAACCATCAAGAATGAACTTGAATTTACTTTTGTCCCTGATGCATTGATATTGTTAAATGATTTTCTCTCTATTTGAATAGTACTTAAAATGAAAAGTGAAAGGTATAAAAGGTGCTTGAAATGCAATTTTGCATGAACGATAAATGACTGTTCAACAACTGAGTTTAACAATCCATAATCAACTATAGTATATGGCAGCAGCAACTTGTGAGAAATAACTTTGTCCAGAGAAGATAATGTGTATTAAATTAAATTGGTAACTAATTTAAATTGTAAGATGTAAATCTGGAAGAAAAACTGAGGAAAGAGAATGCTCCACAAACCTTGGATCATAACCAGTATCTGTGACAAAAATGCTTCCATATATTCTAATTTTAGCCTACATTTAACATGATTTTTTGTCAAATACCCTGCAGTCAATTTGGCAAGTAATAAGGAAAGGGCAAAAACAGAATATCAGTTGGTTTCTAATGTTAATGGTAAAAGTTTAAAAAGTTTATAAAGACAACCATCATGAGCAATACTATTTGTTTAACGCCTAGAGGAACAGGAATAATGCCCTAGACAAATTAACAAAAGGAAAAAAAAAATGGCCTAATACGCTAAGGAAGCCCACACAAATATTCGATTCTTACATCTATATTATAACAAAAGGGCTAAATTACCAAATTGGTATTTAAAGTAGACCCTCTTTACCAATAAGGTATTTAAAAAACCTCCGGCGACATTATGGTATTTTATTAAGGCCCTGCTTACCAATAAGACCTTTTTCTTGAAATTCCGGCGGGAAAATTTTTTCTACCCCACTAACCTCTCAAAATTATTAAATTCACACCCAACATTGTTCTTTTTTTCATCTCCGGCCACCCAAACGACTTCCTTGGCTACTTTGTCACTCACACCGACGGCAATCAGAGAGGGAGGCGACATCACTGAGGACAACGGCGATGGGCGGAGGCGAGATGGCGAGGATTTCTTTGGAGATTTGAGGGGTGGCTTCGTGGAGGAGGAGCTTCAAGGATTTGCAAGAGGAGGGGAGGGGAGAGAGCGGCAGCAGAGGTGGGCGGCACCGGCGGGAGGTGAAACAGAGGGAGAGGAGGATAATTTTGGGGAAAAAATGAAAAGAGGATAATTTTGGGCATAGATTTAATAATTTTGAGAGGTAAGGGGGTTAAAACAAATTTTCCTGCCAGAATTTTGAGAAATAGTGTCTTATCAGTAAATAGGGCTAAATTACCATTTTGGTATATTTAGTGGCACCTTTTTACCAACAAGGTATAGTTAGTGGCAACGGCGACATCAAGATATATTTACTTATCTCAAAATTGTCATTAAGGCCTATCCGACCGCCGGCGGTAAACTTTAAATATAAAATTATAGATTTTTTGCATATATATCCCTCAGATTTTTTATATTTATAAATTATCCCCCCAACCTTATTTTTAAACCCTTTGTCTTTCTCCCTCCCTCCCTCCCGCCCCTCTCTCTCTCCTCACCCTGCCACTTCTCTTTTTTCCTCCCCTCTACCTACTCACCACATCACGCCGACGCTCCATCCCGAACGATGAAAACCTCCCAGCTCTACCGATTCAATCACCTACATCACCGCCATCAAGAAGGCGTAAAATGTGGCAAGTAGCGAGAGTGGGGCGGGAGTGAGGGAGGGAGAAAGAAGGGGGAGAGTGGCCTGAGTGAGGGAGAGGGGCGTGAGGGAGGGAGGGAGAAATATAAAGGGTTTAAAAATAAGGTTTGGAGGGATAATTTATAAATATAAAAAATGAGGGATATATATGTAAAAAATCTATAATTTAATATTTAAAGTTCACCGCCAACGGTCGGATAGACCTTAATGATAATTTTGGGATAAGTAAATATACCTTGATGTCGCCGTTGCTCTTAAATATACCTTGTTGGTAAAAGGGTGCCACTAAATATACCAAAATGGTAATTTAGCCCAGTAAATAGAGTCGAAATAAAATATCATAATGTCGCCGGAGGTTTTTTAAATACCTTATTGGTAAAGAGGGTCTACTTTAAATACCAATTTGGTAATTTAGCCACAAGAAAAGTATATAGCATAAAACATCCAAATCAACAGTATATGAGACTTATTTATATATAATACAGAACTTGAGGAAGAGAACAAATAACAAATACTATACAACATTAAAGCCACTATAACTAAAATGTTACGAAAAGGGACAGAAGTGCAATGTTATAGAAATCCAGCTACAATTAGAAATATTATATGTCAGGCTAGAAAGATATACAAAAATAAAGTTAAGATTCGTAGTTGACCCACAGCAGTTTGAATTCAACATAATGCAACCTTATCAAGGCCTCACACAACAAGACATGGGAAACTATTCCCCATTATCACATGATCAGCTATAAGGCACAGCCATGGTTCTAGGATAACACTCAAATGCTCGTTTCCCATCTAATGGTCTAATACCCACAACGCTTCGGATCCTCTCCAAGTAGGTGGTAATTGGAGAGTCTCCACAAACTAGTGTCATTACAGAGGAAGCAGGCGAATAACATTAACTTTATCAAAGAAAAAACACTAAATCATTCTTCCAAAATTGCTCAGATTTAGTCACTACATTCACTTTGGTGTTCCATATTATAGGCATTTCCTCAAACACTCTATGTTCATAAAACTTGTGCCCAGTAAGGTGGGGCATTTATATCTTACAGACACTCTAAGAAAACTTATCTTCCCTATCATATATAACTTGCTTTCACATTGAAGGGTTGTTCCAACAGCAAGAGTTGGAACTACGTAATGTTGTAAATACATTCACTGTTCCAACTTGCGTGACATTTTTCAAAATAACACATGCCACCTAGATGCATATGTAACGTGCGGGATTCGACTCCATCACATAGGCATTCTGTCAAACAGTAAATATGATGCCTAAGATAATACTCAAAGTGATCATTCCCAATCTAACGCTCTAATGCCCATAATCTAGCGTCTTTACAAAGAAGATGGACAAATCACAACAACTTCATCCAAGATATAAGCACTAAATCATTCTTCAGAAATCACTAACATTTACCAACTACTTTCATTGTCAACATACCATCCCACTATAACCTGCATATTGGTGTTCCATATCATACACATTTTCTCAAACACCTTGCATTCATAAAAATTGTGCCCAACTAGCCACATTGTAAGTAGCAGGTCAGCCGTCAATCTCACAGGCATTTTGTCAAACAGCAAATATGTCGAAAAAAAACATATCACTCAATCTCATAGACATTTTCTCAAACATCACGTATTCAAAAGAGCTCATTCAACCAGCAAACACAACAAACAAGAGGAACCTTATTTACATTAAAAAAAAAAAAAAGAACCTTGATCACAACTATATTAGATATCTTATGCATAGTTCAAGCAGAAACATCACTAACAAACTAAACATTACAACACCTAAAACGAACATAAGTAAGAAAAGAGCTTAATATTACATAAAATACCCAAACCGAATCCAGACCTTCAGAAGTCCTCATCCATCTTGAACTCATGAATCGTCCCCGTCCCATTCCCGTTCAAGCTCGACATCACCGACGCCTTCTGGTAATCCCCGACCCTCTTCTCGAAGAAATTCGTCTTCCCCTGCAACGAAATCAACTCCATCCAATCAAACGGGTTCGAAGCTCCATACAACTTTCCAATCCCCAAAGCCCCCAACAAGCGATCCGCCACAAATTCAATATATTCACCCATCAAATCCCCATTCATCCCAACCAGAGCGACCGGTAACGCATCACAAACAAACTCCCGTTCGATATCAACCGCATCCTTCACAATCCCCTTCACTCTCTCTTCACTCAGCTTGTTGTTCAACAGAGAGTACAACAAGCAAGCGAAATCGCAATGGAGGCCTTCGTCTCGAGAGATGAGCTCGTTCGAAAAGGTTAGCCCCGGCATCAAGCCGCGCTTTTTAAGCCAGAAAATGGCACAAAAGCTCCCGGAGAAGAAAATCCCTTCGACGCAAGCGAAAGCGACCAATCTCTCGGCGAAAGACTCCGAGCCGTCGATCCACTTCAGCGCCCACTCGGCCTTCTTGGCGACGCAAGGGATGGTCTCGATGGCGTGAAAAAGGCGGCTCTTTTCGTCGGAATCCTTGATGTAGGATTCGAGGAGAAGCGAGTACATCTCGGAGTGGATGTTCTCGATGGCGATCTGGAAGCCGTAGAAGGCCCTGGCCTCGGCGACCTGGACCTCCTTCATGAAACGGCCGGCGAGGTTCTCGAGGACGATGCCGTCGGAGGCGGCGAAGAAGGCGAGGACGTGGGTGACGAAGTGGCGCTCGTCGGCGGTTAGGGTTTGGTCCCAGTGGCGGAGATCTTGGCTGAGATCGACCTCCTCGGCGGTCCAGAACGAGGCCTCGGCTTTCTTGTACATCTCCCAGATCGAAGGGTACTTGATCGGGAACATGCAGAATCGGTCGGGGTTGGGGGCGAGGAGGGGCTCGTCGGCGATGGGGGAGGGCATTGAGGGCATTTTTGGAGGGGTATTTTGGGAATAAAGTTGGGTATTTTGGGGGGAAGAGATTTTGGGGTGAGGAGACGATTGGTGGGTTTTGGGAAGTTTTATAGGGGTTGTGAGGGTAAGAGGCGGGGGATTTTAAATTTTTGGGGGGTTTTGAGTTTTGGATATTTTGGTGGGAGTCTTGAGGGAGAAGGAGGTTGGGGTCTGGACACCGGCCGGTGGTGTTACCGCTTCAGGATTGGCTTTGGGGATGGGTTTGCAAGTGGGTCGGGTTTCGAGCTGATTAATGGGAAAATAGAAAAATAATCTTACTAAGGTAGAAAATCATATAAAAAGCATGCTACGAATATGCGTCGCGCTATCAGTAATAAGACTAATCTATCTATTGATTGTATTGATTCATTACTTTGTTTGTAACGATATTTTAATTAACTATATGTATTCATAATCATTCAGTGTGCTTATTTTGTATGTCGATTATTACTAATTTGAAAAATTGTTAACATACACCTCACACATTCTACTTACTTCTTACATACTTTTGTACATTGAACTTTCTGTAAGATATTTTTTCTTGCTTAGTTCACTGCAATTAGAAAAGTTACAACTGTAATTCAACTTGGATATTCTACATCAATTATAACTATTTGTCTATCTACAATTTAAAAAGTTATGTTGTAGCCGCAGTTAGGGGCCGTTTGGTTGGCTATATTTTACTAGTGAAAGTTATCGACGCTACAAGTAGTTTTCACGCTTAAAACGCCTCTAAAAGAGGCGTTTTGGCGATAATTCTGTAGCGTCGAGCTACGATTCTTTCACCGATAAAAAGTATGAACCAAACGGGCCCTTATTAAAAAAAATTCGAGTGTCAGCCATCATCTATTTATACAAATTTTAACTTACCTACAATATTTCGGAGTTGAAAGATAGGATAAACTATATTTTAATATTTAATATGTTGTGAGGGTTTCTTCGGATTGTATCAGATCGGATCCAATTCAATTTCCTGAACTTACATTTCAAATTCGAGTTCAATAACAGGCGGGTCGGGTATGGGGAATGTAAGATTCTCGTAACCGTTTCCTTTTTTTTCGAATTTGAACCGAACTTTTTGGCAGGAAATTTGTTTTTGGCGGGTGAAAGATTGACACGAGGGCTAGTGGCAGGGGAATTTACTGCTGTGGGTGGATAGTGGATACCATGGATGGGAGCGTGCCACGTAGCCATTGACACGTGCGAAGCTCGCTATTGGCTCGTGCATTGAGCCGAGTTCAGTAATTTTCTCTCAAAAAGATACCGAATACTTTCAATTAGCGTGACTCCCGCGCACTCGCGCTGATGACAGAAAATGATATTGTGTGCCCCCTCAATTCTCAAAATGCCACCCGTACCCATTGAAAACGATCTTGCCTGCTCGTATATTGGTGATAGAAAAGGATCTTTTTGTTGCCCTCCCTAAAAATCTCGCTCGTAGGATAAAAAATGATCTTTTGCGCGGAGTTTATCAGTTTGTTTGATTTCTAGAAATTATATCTACAACAACAAATTTATTTTATAAAGTTTACAATTATTTTGCCCACCGCAAGTGATCTGGACAGTTGGGAGGCTCCAATATGACTGTCGCGATCGTTAGGCATGTTATAAAGTTTATAATTATTTTGCTCACTATATGTGATCTGGACGATTGGGAGGTTCCAATATGACTCACACGGTCGTTGAGTTTGAATCCACTCTAGGTTATGAAAAAAAAGTTACAATTAGGACGTGTTTGGCAACCAGAAATTGAACTAAAAACTAGAAAGTGGATCCACTTTCCACTTTTTTCTTGCTTGGCACCGAGGAAAGTAAAAAGAAAGTGAAGCTTGCCCCCATCAGCTTTTTAGTCCTTTTCATTTTTTTCAAAAAATGGAGAAACTGGAAAGAAAGTGAAGAGGGAGGATAGAGAAATTAATTTTAACTATTTTTTCCAATTTCTTCACTTTCCAAATCCTTTAATTTTTAAATATTTGATCACAGCTTTACTTAGTTCTTAAACTCAAGTCGGGCGGGTCTATTTCCCACGTCTTCAAACTTATTATAAAATTTTCTTAGAAATTAAATATTAAATTTAAAAACTTTCATGATGCTATACTATTCCCCTAACCCTCCTTTAATATCTCCTATATGGAATTTTAACTGTAATTCACATCCCCCTAACAAAAACACTATCATTCACATACAAAACATATGATTCTATGTTTACAAATATGATACACCGCTAATAAAATTAAGCAATTAGATGATAATTTAAAAGGTCTTATGCACCAAAAGAGTGCAAATGCGCGAATTTAAAGGTCACATGTGGTCTCCTGAGACTCAAATATTAATTAGCATCATCCAAATATTTTATAATCCTTTGATATAAGTTTAACCACATTAAAAACCTACCAAGCTCTTCAAATATGCGGTCCACAAAAATAATTCACATATATCTTCTTCGGGGCTGTTTGGTTCAAGTATAATTTTGGCATTTCGTGTGGATTACAATTTTTGGGATCAAAAAGTGTGTTTTTTTGGGTTTTGGGATTCCATAGTTGATGTTTGTTTCAATATTTTTTTTAAAATGTTAAATCCCAAAAGTGTAAAAAGCACCTAATTTTTAGAATTTGCCAAATCCTCTCAATTGGAGAGGATTTGGCAAATCCCATAAAGGGGTATGCTTACCCCACTTTCTATACCCTTGTCTTTTATTATTTATTTTTTTTTTTTGTGGGAGGTAACCTCACCAAGGTAACTATATTCACCTCTCCTTCTTTTTTAAAATTTGTTATCCTATAATTTGGGTTTGAATCAAATAAGATATTACAAATTGTAGGATTTATTTTGTATAATAATGTTGAACCAAACAAAATATTAGAAATCACAAAACATGTATAAAACCCTATGGATTTGAAATTCTCTATGATATTATAAATCCTAAAATTTTGGCATATGAACCAAACAGCCCCTTAATGATTTTTTGAAAGATAACAAAAAGAAAATGTATGCCACATCAAATGCTATCTCAAGTTTCTATTTTTTCACTTTCTAATTAATAAACAAAATTTACAAAAAGAAAGTGAAGAGAAAGGACTTTATTGAGGAGGTACTTTCTCCTCACTTTCTATTTTTCATTTACTTTACGGTTGCCAAACACGCCCTTACTGTTTTCAAATATTTTGCTAGAATTATATTTCTAAGCAAATTTGGTTACAAAATTGAGTCAATTTTGCACACCACTTATCATCAATTTAAGGGTAAGTTGTAGATATTATCCCTCACGTCTACACATTATTATTTCTTAACTATTTTATATTAGCTTTTAACACCTCAAAATTCACGGGTGTTGTCTGCAAACTTACTCTTTTAAGAAATTGATTTAGTAGTAGTAGGGTTGGGCATGGGCGGAGTCGACCCGCAGGCTGACCCGGCCCAGCCCGCCATGGGTCACGATTTGTCTGGCCCGTAGTGGGTCGGGTCCGACCCGGCCCATGTTATACCTGGATCACGCGGAACGGGTCCAGCCCCAAACCCGGTTAAAGAAGTAGGCCCGATCCACGCTAACCCGGCCCATGCTAACCCGATCCACGCCCAACCCAGCCCAACCCGTCCAGCCCCGACCCATGATATATATTTTTGGTTAGTCTAGCTGTTCCTTTAGCCCTTTGGGATCCTCAGCTAGCTGCCAACAAAGCCAAAAAGATCATAGGTCTTTGACTCGTGGGCTTTTTGGCCAATTGAGAAATAAATCAGCGATCTTTGAGCTCGCTGCATTCTACTTGGAAGGACTAAAAAGTTTAATACAAGTTTAAAAATAATTTAATATAAGTTTAAATTACTAAAAAATAAATTAAAAATAATTTTATAATTATAAATACAAGTTTTATATAATTAAAAAGGTTAAAAAAAATAAGACAAAAAGTTGGACGAAAAACTGTAAAATTTACCCACGACCAGCAGTGAGTAGGTGGGTTCATTTCCGATCACCTACAGGGTCATGGGCGGTTTGAGTCAGTCCAGCACGGGATCGAGAGAAATAGGCCCGGTCCACTCTGACCCAGCCGAGCTCAGGTTAGGCGGTCGGTATGAACGTGGTAGGTCATGGGCTGGCAGAAGCCTAGCCACGCCACCCTAAGTAGTAGTCTTTCTCGTTGATAGATGAAATGTCTGAATAGCTTTGTGAGATTCCATTAGATAACATTCAAGGTGTCGAATGTTTAAGATAGAGGAACTTATTTTGCAATTACCAAAATATAATTAATAAAATAATTTAGAGGTGATAAGCTTTACTAAAAGTAATATAAGAGAGGTTATCTGCTATTAGAAATCTTTTTGTTGCTGCTTGGCGGTTGCTTGGTTTACAAAATAATCGTAAACCCTTTTTCATTTAGATATCTTTTTTTAGTAGTTTCAGAAGTTTGTTTGAAAAAGGCATTTTTAATGTCTGGTTCATCATGAAATCAAGGGTTGAAATGTAATCTCACTTTTTTCACTAGTCTGGATGGAAAAAAGGCAGGAAACCAAGTGTTCATGAAGTATCTTTCCTCATTTTCATGTCTTCGTTTTGTTATGAATCATCATTAAAAAAGCCATAATAACCTACCCTTTTCTCTCATTTTTGTACCTGCCAGAAAACTTGTGTCAAGTGGGATCATGTTTTTTAATAGTAAATATTATCTTTCCAATCCATTTTAGCCCATATTTCTCCAAAATGGGTTTACATTATTTGCTCATGTGGAGAGGGTTTCCAAAAGGGGCATTCCATACCTCCCTAGATGAAACAAGCTAGAGAAATGTAAAAAGGTTGGGGGTTTTTATTTCCACTCTGACACAATGAAAGCATGAAAATATAGCTCTTCCATTTAATGTTAACCAAACAACCCGCTGATGTAAAGAAAAAGAGAGGGGCTTTCCAAAACTTTGAGAAAGAAAAAAAGGTTATCGAGGGGTATTTGGGTAAATAAACATGCAGAAGATGCTATATTCAACCCGAATTAATAGTAAAATCAATGACAAAGAGTTGTGTAATAATGAAATATAACGTAAAAGGGTTTCCAACATATGGTCAAATTAAGTTTGAGGGCTGTCATAATAATCACCAAAATTTTATTGTCTTTTAAAGCGTAAATCTTGTTTACTAAGAGGTAAAGTAAAATGAAAGTAATAATCTTCTTATTCTTCAAAGAATATGTTGTTTGTTTTGATAGAAAGGGACACTTGAAAAAAAAATATAGAGTGCTATCAAAACCACACGCATGCGAGCAGATGGTTCTCATCCTCACAATGGGAAGGGCATTTACCAATATGCCCCTCTATTTTTTTATATGTAAGAACGAGAACCGCCTAGTCATATGAGGGTAGTTCTAATGGGATTTGAACCCCTTCTTAATCCCTTATCTCTCTTCATTATTGGATGTGCACTTGTGGAAAAGGCTTTGTTATTAATATTTTAACCTGCTTTGTTATTAATATTTTAACCTTTCTCAAGATGATTATGTCTTTGGGACCAGTGGCTTAATGATTATATTCTTTGCAAAATGACATAAAATTTTGCCGCAAACTCATATTCTAGGAAACATGGTTCTCATATTATATCTCAATCCCCTATAATAATAAAAAAATCATGTTCTCATCAAGTCCCTGTAAAAGAACTATGTTCTTAAGTAATGTCAAGTGACATTTAACAAAATCACAATAACACATGTCCAATGGGATCGTATCATGAACTAACTGATAAGATTGTTAGCCTATATTGATGATATTCTTGTCATAACTCAAAATTTTGATTCTAAAGTAAGGTGTATTGTCAATATGTATAAGAAAAATAGCTCCCATAGGTAAAGTAATCTATGGGTTTGTAGAACATGCACAAAAACATGCACAAGACAGTTTTCGGGCTTAGTAGTCGACTACAAGTCAGAGTAGTCGACTACACTGCAGACGACAGAGAGATGACTTTCCGCTGGAACCTTAATAGTCGACTACACTGAGTTAGTAGTCAACTAATCTGCAGTCGACAGAAAGGTGTTGCTCTGTTTTGGGCCTTAGTAGTCGACTACTCTAAAGTAGTAGTCGACTAATCTGGACAGATTCCGAATACGGGTTTGGTTTTAAACCCGGTTCGTTTAGAGTTTATGTATAACCCTAAACCTGATTAATTAGGGTAGTATTGAACACGTTTTGAGCAGCCTTTGAGAGGGTATTGTGCATCTTTGGGAGGAGATCTTGTGAGAGATTTGAGAGGTTTATTTTAGGATTTCTTGGTGAGAACTTGTAACCCTAATTTGTATTCTCTCTTTTCTATTAGTAACATCCCTCCTTGCCCCGTGGACGAGGCAACTTGTCAACCACGAAATCTCGTGGTTCTTTACCGCTTTACCGTATTTGCTATTGTTTGTGTGGTGGTTTCTCTCTCCGCGTCCGGCCCCAACAATTGGTATCATAGCCGCTATTCAGATTGAAAGTGGTGTAGCTTCTGGTTTGAGGTGGTGCTCGGTAATTTCTGAGAGAAACGGGTTTATTAATACAAACGAGAATGGCGTCTACCAAGAATCGGTCAAAGTGGGAAAATTCGAGATTGAAAAGTTTAATGGGAAGAATGATTTTTCCTATTGGAGGATGCGATGAAAACTCACCGATTTCGTAAAATTACACAAGGCTTTACTGAAAAGAGAAGAAGCACAAGGATATGTCCGATGAGGATTGGGCTGAGCTAGATCCGAAGCACGGCCGATTATCCTATGCCTTGAAAGGGATGTAGCTTTCTTGATAGATGGAGAGGAAACGGCATGTGCGGTGGAAGAAGTTAGAAAGTACCTTCATGACTAAGAGTCTAACGAACCTCGATCTATTTAAAATCTAAATTGTATACTTGCAAGATGGAGGAGGGCTCATCAATCCGAAATACATCAACAAGTTTGATAGGATCATATCGACTTGAAAGACATAGATGTGAAAGTTGTAGATGAGGATCAGCGCTTCTACTACTTCTATCTCGCCAAGTCTTATGAGAACCTGGTGCAAACACTGATGCTTGTAGGAGACAATTTGAAGATGGATGAGACTAGAACGGCGCTTCTAGCAGATGACCTTCGGAAGATTACAACCAGTGACATGACTACTGGTGGTAACAAAGAACAAGCGCATGGATTGTTTGCTAGAGGAAGGAGCAATGAGGGAGGAAAAGGCAAGGAAGGAAAGTCTAGATCTAAATCGAGACCTCTTGCGGGAAAATCGTGTTTCAAATGCGGTGAAGTTGGGCATTTCAAGGTCGACTGTCCAAATAAGAGAGTAGGTGGAAAGAAGAACAACAACAAGACTGAGAGGAGAGAGGGCAAGGAAGAGGCGAGCTACGTTTTAGAGGAAGGGAGCGATAAGGAGTGCTATGTCATCACGGGTGGCGAGGATATCTCTGGGAAGTGGATACTTGATTCCGGTTGCTCTTACCATATGTGTCCAAATAGGAAGTAGTTTACTATCTACAGAGGCATTGATGGTAGAACCGTATTGATGGGGAATAACCATGCTTGTAAAACGGTGGGGCTAGGTGATATCAAGATCAAAATGCATGATGGAGTGGTCCGAATCTTGACGGATGTGAGGCACGTTCCCGACTTGCGGAAGAATCTTATCTCAGTTGGTGCATTAGACTCCGGCGGTTGCAGGATTGTGACGGAGAACGGAGTGAAGAAGGTTGTTCGAGGTTCCCTTGTAATGATAAAGAGTGTTCGTCACGGTAATTTATATACTCTCTCAGGTACGACGGTGACGGGAGATGCAGCGGTTGGAACTGAAGGAAGTGGTGGAGACCCATGTGAGCACACACGGTTATGGCATAGGCGGCTTGGGCATAAGTCAGAGAAGGGTCTAGTTTTGCTTGGTAAAGAGGGCTTGCTGAAGAATCTGAAGAAACCTAGCATGGATTTTTGCGAGGATTGTGTGTATAGAAAGTCACCACGAGGTCGGTTCGGCGGCAAGTCTAAGAGCAGAGGGATACTAGATTATGTGCACACGGATGTTTGGGGTCCGGCTCAGACAATTTCTAAGGGTGGTTCCAGATATTTTGTCTCGTTCATAGATGACTATTCGAGGTATGCTTGGATTTACTTTCTGAAGCATAAGAATGAAGTGTTCGAGATATTCAATAAGTGGAGAGCAATGGTTGAGAACAGGACGGGAAAGAAATTAAAGACACTGAGATCTGATAACGGTACAGAGTATACAGATGGTGCTTTCAAGGAGTTCTGTGATCAGGAGGGAATTGTTCGACACCGATGCCGTGACAACACCACAGCAGAATGGGGTCGCAGAGAGACTGAACCGAATATTACGGGAGAAAGCAATGAGTATGCGATCATACGCTGGATTGGGCAATGAATGGTGGACAGAATCGGTGGCTACAACTTGTTACATTGTGAACCGTTCACCACATTCGATATTGGATGGTGATACACCCTATAGGGTGTGGTTAGGGGAGCATGCAGATTATGATAGGCTCAGAATTTTCGGATGTACCGCCTACTATCATGTCAACGAGGGAAAGCTTGATGTGAGGGCCAAGAAGGCAATATTCTTGGGATATGCGAAGGGCGTAAAGGGCTATCGCCTTTGGTGTACGGAAGATTCGAAGTTCGTGATCAGCAGGAATGTTACCTTTGATGAGAAATCCATGATTGCTAGGGCGCCCAAGGATGATGGTGGTAGGACTGATGAGACTTCTAAGTCTCAGGTTATTAAAATAGAACCTAAAGACCAACCGTGTTCTAGTCATGTTTAAGTGGGAAGTCGTAGATGATGAGCTTGGAGCAGAGGAGGTTCAACAGAGAATACACAGTGTTTGGGTCGAAAGTTGTTTCCATTGTAAAACT